>JAOPJV010127906.1:0-10188 GCA_027122495.1 Muusoctopus longibrachus
TTAGCAACTGGAGTCATGTAACCCTGTGAAAATTTAAGATAAATTAATTCTTAAAGTATTAATAGTTGAGGATATAATTTAGTGAATACCGGAATCTTAGTTGAAACATAAAGTGCGAAAAAATTTTAATTGAATCTTTATGTTATGATAGCTTCGTAACAAAGTTATCTACTCCTCTTCACCATAGACAGTTCAATACATTAATATTTGTTTAACTGAAAGAGCGGTCTTTTTAAATACTATTTTTCATTCTAATCCAGAATACATGAAAAATAATTGCATACTCTTTGAACAGTTTTTCTTTTAAGTTTTTGAATTCATAACCAAGGTTGTACGTGTTATAATTCTTACTTATAATAGTTACTTATAATTTTAATTATAATATTTTCCAATTTTAATTTTGTTAATGATATAACTAGCGTTAACACGCTATCGTAAACATGGCGTTTTTGGCAGTGATATGGGCTTTTATTCTCATTTTTAGTGAGGTGTTACTGAGATATATACACACACACGTGTGTGTGTATACCTGAAGAGAGATTAGTAGTAGTAGTATATATTGTTTGTAGGATGTGAGCTTCCTATACCAATATCGGACTATCAGGTCTCTCAAGCAATTTTCCATTTGGTAGTTTTGCAACAACTATCCAAAGAGTTTTACTGGTGATATGATATGTTTTAGAGGAGACGTTTGCACAGTCTGTAGCTCATTTAACCATAGTGATGTGCATTTAACCATAGTGATGTGCATTTGTGCTGCGTATTTACTTTCCAGATTCCATCCCAGAATGACTCCAGATCATCGGGAGGAGAAGCATTTACAACCTTGATAGTATGGTTTTTCATGCTGCAATATACAGTTTGTGTTTAATGCAAACTTAGAGCTGGTAGTCCTACGTTCTTGCAATTTCCTATGATAGCAAAGCTTTTGACTTACTGCTCTTAGTTCGTGTTTAAAAGAAATTAGTTTATCTTTCACTCATTTCTATTTGTTCATAAGTGGCTACTGCATGTTTATGTAATGGTGGCAGTCCTAGCTCTGTGTTATTGTTATGGTTTTTGCTTTGGTCATGGTTCAAGTTTTTTGCAATTTTCTTGAGGGAATAATCTATTGGTCTGTTGATACTTTTATTTGCTGTGCATTTCTAGAGGTCAATTTTGCTAGGTAGAGCAGCATATTTCTTCTCAACGAATGTGGTTTACCGGTGCAGTTACTTAATGCTGGAATGCGAGTAGTTAGGGTATTTTACATCCCAGTAGCTCTTCATACTCTTCATGTAGCTCTTCATACTTTTCATGTAGCTCTTTATCCTTTTCATATACCCAATCGAGAGATCTTCCATAACCTTTTTGTAGAATTGTTACATGTCTTGGTTCAATTCAAAAGTCCACTGGAATTTCTCTTGATAGTTCTGCAGCCTGCATAAGCTGCCCCCTGTTTCCTGTCTTGCTATAGCATATGTAGTTGTAATCCATGTGTTATTTACCAGTTTAATTTTACTGCTTAATTACTGCTACGGTCGTCTCTAAACAGGCGTTTATTTGCATTTAGAAGATAACCAGTTGTTGTTTTTTTTCTTTGTTTTTTTTACAGGCTTGTATTTATGGCAAAAGTTTAGGGGATAGTAATCACTCCACAAAAGAATGAATAGTCCCCTACGCCAATATGATTAACTTCGATACCATGTAAGTATATGTGTATGTGTGCGCATATATGTAAGTATGTATGTATAAACCAGAAGTGATGTCACCAGAAACACGCACAGATAACATGTATTTCTTTAATATAGGGATTGCTGAAATAAAGAATTTCAATAATAGGCGGTATATTTAGACCCTCTTAAATAAGAATATTTACATTGGATCTTAGAGACTAAATAATCGAACTCATAGGTCACGAGTTCTTATCTACTGGAGGTATTTTTGTTGTTATTGTTCTGTAGGCTCAGGTCAGACCTGATCGAACAGACTGAGGTCATATAGGTGCGATTTATACCATACCTCCACCTAGCTGAAGATCATACACCATATTGTGATATGCAGTGATTAATCATAAGGGAAGCAATGTAGCAGCCTGGACATGTATTTTCTTTCTTTTTCTGTTTGCCCCTACAGAAACTTGTGGTAGCCACAGCTGAGGTGGACTCAGTTAGACTACGACAGTTGCTGTTCCTCTGCACTTATCATTGGTGATGTGCAATCCTGCATAGTCTTTGAGGATAATGAGGTTATTGGTACTGCCAATATGCTTGTGTGTATGTTCATTTTATATTTGTCTGAGCTGGGTGTTTGTATGCAGGGGTGAGGGTATGGTGTTGTACTAGTGGTTTTAGGATGTAAATGTAGTTTGTTTAAGGGTGGTTGAACATGTAGTGGCAGGGACTGAGGGTTGGAGCTTATGGCAACAAACAGTCCCTTGCATGTTCAGGTGATCTTTCAATTTTAGTATTTTTATTTTGTTGCCCACAGACCACCTACACAAAACTACAGCCATCACACGCAATCAAGGATGACTTGGTATCAGTAAGTGCCATACTTTCACTAATGGTTTTAGGTGCCCATGTAGTTGTGAGCAGACACATACATCCTCTCGGCCTTTTTACCCTTGACCCAGCAGAACATTTCATTGTTTTTATAAGTTGAACAACTGTCTCTCCTCCATTTAGTGCTACTGAATCTAGAACTAAGCACCAACATTATATGAATTCAGAAAGCATTTATTATGTTTGCTCTCAGAAATATGCCATGCAGCTAGGTTAAATTTGGTGGATTTGTTGATATATATTGTAATTTTTCATTATAGTTTAACTTGGCATATAAGGTGCAGTCTGTATGATTAAATACACCAGTTACCATTTATTTCCACCTAGGCATTTCTGTTTTGTTTAATTCAACTTCTGTGGACCCCACTGTAACCTCAAGGTCTTACTGCAAGCCTTGCATTCTCTTCCATTCCAAGACAATCATTCACTATTCCCAGTCCAGCTTTACTGTCCAGCATATTTTCTATCTTCCTAAAAAGTAGAGTCTGTACTTACATGGACCTTACTTTCCTTGCCATCTGTCTCTATAATTTAGACACCAAAAGCTAAAACTTCCAATCACTCTAGCTGAAAGTTTTACTTCCTAATTCTTCCAAGATCATCTGTTGATATTACTACTCTCCACATTCACCAAAACATCAGCAGTTATTTCACCACCTTTTGCTCTACTTTGAAGACATAAATCAATAAATGTCTTGCAGAAGGTATCATTATTGGTGCATTCTGTCTGGTTCTCCCAATTCCCCTACAATGACCCAACTGATGCAGAAGCTATCTTAAACAATCTATGCCAATTAATCCCCTGGCCTCTTCTGTCTGCCTGTGATGTGTGATTTTTTTCACTCTAACAAAGCCAAAACTCAAGAAGGATAATATGTCTTTTTGAAACAGTAGGCTCTCAAGTAGGCCACTGATTTTACTAAACTCTTCAACTTCTCTCTCTCTCCCTCTATTTTTCTCCTCCCCGTTCCTGCCTCTCACTCTGGAAACTTACCCTAAGATTTTTAAACATGCAAATGTGAATCCCATCTACCAGTCTATCACCATCATATCCAAGATCTTTGAGGTGATTGAGACGATCATAAATGATTACTCTCTCAACATCATCTTGAATCCCTCCCCGCTCTGGGTTTCTCAGAGCCAGATCTATTAGAGACTTATTCTCCTAGCACACACGTTGTCTTTTGTCATTCAAAACTTTGACAAAAGCAACAGAACTCACCTAAAGCAGCTAACAAGCCGTCAGGACTGATATTTGTTTTCAGTGCTTGACTGCTTATTCTGTAAATGACACCAGTACAAGTGGTATATTTGATGTGTATATTCCTTGTTGATCCCTTTCAGCTTCTACAACTGTACACCTCTCCATTGCCTGCGGAATATTAAGATTCCAGTGACTCCTTTCCTAGAGAGTATACGTTGGCATTTCCCTAGTGTTATTTGGTTTTGGCAACTTTTATTTTGATACTTTTATTCTTCACTTCAGACTTCTTGCCTCAAGATCTTTTTTTTTTAAATTTCTTCTGTAGCTCCTGATTTCAGAGCTAGATCGTTCACAAATAGAAGCTCTCATAATCACTGAGTCCTGAATTCCTTTGTGATATATCCATCTCAACTCCATATTGCATAATTAAAAAAACATATCAATGAGGTTAATTACTCAGAGACACCATCTGCATGAAAAACAATGGTTAAGTTAGTGTTAACATATTTAATGTAGTGAGCATAAAAAATTTGATTAAAAATACTTGTGTGGCTCAATCACTAATATTATTTACATTATTTTGGTAAGTATGGGAGACAACTCTAGACATGCTTTGGCCTCATTAGACCTTTTCAGCGAAGCATAGATTTCATCATACTTGCTGGAGTAGTGATGAGAGAATGACTTAGTCATCATCATCTTCATCACTTTACGTCTGTCTTTCCATGCTTGCATCGCTTGTATGGGTCTTCCCCAGCACAATGTCTCAGCACTTATTGCAGTCCCTTGTTTTCTCCTTTTGTTAGGTTCAGCATTCTGAAATCAGCCCTCAGCACTTCTTCCCATGTTTTCATCTTCCACAGGTTCCTTCCACTTGGATCACTAAGCATTTCTTTTCACAACTATCATCCTTCATACATATGACATGCCTGTACCAGCACAATCTCCTCTCTTCTATCCTACAGCTGACTCCTCTGATACCTATTTCTTCTCTCATCTCATTCATGCTCTGTTATTCATCATACTAACATTACAGATCTAGTGGAGCATACTCAACTCATTTCTTTCTCGCCTTCGCATTCAATGCCCATGTTTCGCTACTATGCAATATCACACTTCGTACACAAGCATCATATAATCTTCTCTTCACTCAGAATGAGAATCCCTTTGTTGCCAGCAGAGGTAATACCTCCCTAAACTTTTTTCCACCCTATTCTTACTCTGGCTTCCATGCTTCAAAACACCCACCTCCACTGCTGATTAGTCCCTTAGGTAACAGAAGATTTCAACCACTTCAAAGGACCTTCTGGGCATTTAAAGGAATTCATTTCATCAGTGCTCTTACTACTAACTACAACTGCACATCTGCTAAATACAAAGTCCTTCTTTGTCAGCCTACCTGTGATACCATTGCACCTCTTGTGTACCCATAGTTTACACTGGTACACTGTATGGAATTCCTTCCTACTCGTTTCTGCATATCAAGCATGGTCAATTCCCAGATGGCAGTAGAGTCCTGTATTCTTTCCAACCAACTAAAACTTTTCTCTTTTCTAGGTTTACTTTGAGGCCTCTTGATTTTAGGCTTTGCTTCCAGGCTTCGGATTTATTATCTAATTATTTGACAGTTTCAGCTATAAAAACTGGGTCATCAGCATACAGGAGTTCCCACAGACAGCTGGTCTTAAACTTCTCTGGCCTAGAGAACTATGATAAACAGTAGGGGCTGAGAATCGAGCCCTGATGAACACCTACCTGCATGCTAAATTCCTAACTGAACTCATTGCTAATTCTCACCTTGCTGACAGCATCTCTGTGTATGACTTGTATGGCTCTCACAAGCCATTCATCTACACCTAGTTTTATTAGCGACCATCAAACTACACAGCGTGGTACTCTGTCAAAGGCCTTCTCCAGGTTAACAAATGCTAGGTATAGGGATTTACTCTTGGCTAAGAACTTCTGTAGTTGTCTCACTAGGAAGAGGACATTAGTGGTACTCCATCCTGGCACAAACCCAAACTGCATCTCACCTAAGCTAATTCTTTTCCTAATTAGTTGTGCTAAAACTCTTTCTCTTACTTTCATAACTTAGTCCATAAATGTGATAAGCTTTCCAAAGACTCTCTCTACCATTTTTGTTACCTGGTAGAATGCTTTATCTGCTCATATCTCAAGTGTATCCCTTCACCTTTGTAACAAATAATAAGAGCACTACTGTACTAGTCATAATCATGATCTAGTTTGCTGTCAGTGCTATGAGTAATCATTCTCACACTTCCAGAATTTCAGCAACTTATCCAAAAGGTTGCTTTCACAATAAACTTCAACTATCAGGTTATCTTTAAGAAAATACCTTTAATTTACTTTTTTAAATAAAGAACATTTTAAATTTGTTCCTTTATGTTTGTATTTTTAGATGAGTTATTTACACTGATGTTTGTTTGATTTAAGGTTATTTTCCTCATGTTGGATATTCATCATCATGGCATGTTGATACAAAGTTTCAGTTAGCTATCTCTAATCCTCTTCAGGTGATGTTTATGTCCATTCCTGATCTAGGCTAAGGATTGAATCTAGAACCTTTACGTACAATTGCTGACTGTTGCATCAGCTAATCTAATCACTAACCTATTAGAGTTTCTATTCATGCAAGTAGTGTGTATTTCGTGTGAGGTGTCTAGGTTGATTGAGAAATGTATCATCTACATAGGAGTGTGTGTGTGTGATTAGAAATAACAGCAAGTAGGTCATTAATACACAGAATGAAGAGTAGAAGAGTGTAGGAGACATAAGTGAACATTGCAGTACATCAGAGTTGACAGAATGTGGGTCAGGGAGAGTTGTGTTAGTATGCGCTGCACTGGAGTTGCCTGGCAAAGAGATGTGAAATGGAAGGAGCTCATAGGTGAGCAATTTTATTAGAAGGTTCAAGCATGATCAAAGGCTTTGATGATGTCAAAGGTAACAACATTGCTTTTATTGAAATTCTCAAGGGTGGGAGACCACTGATGTGTGACTTAGGAGAGCAAGATTCCAGTAGATCTGGCACTAAAGAAGCCATATTTGTCGTCATTGATGAGGGAGAGGGACTCAAGGTGATAACAGAAGTGGTTGTTTGTGACTGTTTCCATCACCTTTGACATGTTGGAAGTGAGGGTTATAGAATGGTAGGTAGCAGGGTCTAATAGGTTTGGGAATAGGACACACTGTTGCATGGTAATAGATCCATGTATACAAAGATTGAAAAGTTTGGTGAAGATAGAACATGGTTAAGGATTAATGGAAGGAATGCTATTAGAACCAATCACCTTGTTAGGTTGAAGTGACTGAAGAAGTTCTAGTTGTTTAGTCCCAGGTCAATCCTGATAGAACAGACCTATGATCAAAGGCTTCTCAGCGGTGACCATCCTGTCTTTTTTTAGAGCTATGCAGAACTACATTACCTAATGTGTCCTTTCCATATTTAAGATGATATAGTGAGATTTGGCTGTTATTTTTAGCAGGATGAATGATCATGTAGAGGCTGCCTTGCTGGCTGAATATGATGTTGTACTTGGCAACTGTATAAATGCTACGAAGCAGATGCAGTGGAGGAGAGTTTTTTGTTGTCTGTATGCAGTATGAAGTTGGAAGCAAACCGGGCAGCAAATTCAGTGGTTTTATCTACAGGTGTGTTACTTACAGAGCCATCTTGGTTGAGGAGTGACTGAATAGGAAGATTCTGCAAAATTAATAAAGACCCTCTTGCTAAGGGACCAGAAGTATCAGGTTTCCTGATGGTGGTCTTTCATCTGTTGTAGTGGTGGGTAAAGACACTCAACTAGTGACTTCTTCCAGGTGTTGTAACCAGTGTTCTTTGTACATTTGGAAGTGTTGCGTGAGAGGTATGGAGAGACATACTGAGGAGCATGGTATTGGTCATCTGCTTAGCTGGATCTGGGGTGAAGCATGAAGCACATTTTCTGCTGAAGATATTCAGTGTAGAACTGTTTGCTTTACTGACTTGGAATACCAGAGGGTTTGGAGGCAGGGGAAAGTTGTCTTGATTAGCCAGTGACCAGACAAACTAATGGGGGTAGAGATCATGATGACAGGGTGAAGGTTGGGTTTGTAAGTGAGAAAAAAGTCAATTCTGTTTGGAGAGGTGGTGTGTTGGTCAGATATGGGTAGGTGTGGATGGATACTAATTATTGCAGACAATTCAAAATGGCATAGAATCTTGCCTCTGTACCAGTTATGTCGGTGTTGGAGGAGCACAAGAGCCAACAAGGGCCAGGTGGTGGTTATAAATTAGGTGATGGATTAAGTCTACCATCCAAGAACAGGAACAGTCCCTCTGATGGGCTCCCACACAGTTTCTATCAACCAAATTTCACTCATAAG
Source organism: Muusoctopus longibrachus (assembly GCA_027122495.1). Lineage (NCBI taxonomy): Eukaryota > Metazoa > Mollusca > Cephalopoda > Octopoda > Octopodidae > Muusoctopus > Muusoctopus longibrachus. The sequence goes on from JAOPJV010127906.1 coordinate 8,134, forward strand.
GCTTGGTTGACCTGAGGCTATGGTAGAAAAAAACTTGCTCATGCAGTGGGATCGAACCTGCAACTACATGGTCACAAAGCAAACTTCTTAACCACACGACAATGACTGTACCCAGTACACAAAATGGAATGTATGAAATTTTCTTTAATGAAATGAAATCTGAGACTGAAATATATACTACTGGAATTTTGTCCAGTAAAAACTGTTTTGTTGTTGTTGACAGGAGAAAAATGAGATAGATAGAAAGAGAGATAGTGTGTGATAAAGAGAAAGAGAGAGAGTGTATGTGTATGGCAGCAGACATGGTAATGAATAGATATGTCATAAAACTGCCTTGCGGTGTGTCTCTCTTTTAAGAATTGCAGCGATCACTGGAAAATATTTTGTGTCTTAATCACTAATGTGTGGGGCTGGGATGGGGATGTAGTGTTGGTGGTGGTGGTGCATATACACCTCTCTGAAATGTTTTTACTCAAATTCATATATATATATACATACGTAAATTCTTGGTTACCTGTTCAGTTGAACAAGGTAAGGTCACTTAGAATAAGGTACTCAAAGTAAGAAACTGAGTGTGTAGAATTTTTATTCGGTCATTAATCCAACAAAAGTACTCTTGTTTCGTTTATGAAACATGCCAGTTCCTGATGTGTTTCATAAACAAAACAAGAATAATGACCGAATAAAAATTATATATATATATATTTTCATTCAAAGCCAACACCCAGCTCAGATGTCACCTCAAGTTTCACGCTTTGTGTGTTCAGGTGTTCTTTTTGTTGCTTGAATGAATGCACAATGTAGAGAAACTCAGAGCAGCAACATAGTGAATCATCAGCCTAGAACGAACAAAATAAATTCTATTATATATAACTCGGTGAGGGCAATTGGAACAGCCTTAAATGAAAATAGCCATCTGTGTATCATACTTAACGTATTTACACCATTGAAAGGCAGAAGCTGTAGAAAATGTCCGAGAGAAAATCTCTACGAAGACTTGTTGTGTTAAAAACACAATTATATGTCAGAATGAAGAGATAACTCCCCTTAGCTCACGACTTGAGAACGTTATACGCGTTTAGAAGTAGTTGCCTCTGATCACTAACGTGCACTCAATGCCACTTGCCTTGGCGAAATATCCTCTCATCCTGACATATAATAAACAGTGTATGGAACATTCACTGATATTGCCGAAAGCTTGCCGTGCTACTATGAAACTCGTTGAGGGCAATTGAAACAGCTTTAATGAAAATAGCCATCTGTGTATCATACTTAACATATATATATATATAATTAAAAAAACACATGTAAAACGAGGGATAAAGGGTGAAATAAGTTGAAATAAGTTGAAATAAGTTGAACGTTGTGTGAGGTTAGACAATCAAAACAAATGGTGAAAAACGTAAGACAGGTGGTGGGAAAACATAGACAAATAAAAGGTAAGAAAACAAAGTGAAACGATAAAAATGTGTACAATGAAAATAATTACGCTGAATGAAAACAAAGGGAAAGTATCTGACGTTTTGTGTTAAACCCTTTATCGAAGAAAGAGAAAAGTGAAAGAAGAAAGGGAATTGGAACGATACTGAGTTTAAACTTAAATCTCTGTTTACGCTGGCTTCAGCGTTGAAAAAGAATGTGGATTGTGAGACCGGAAGTGGAGAGGTAAACAAGGCGGCAATGAGAGGAGGTAGGGAGCGAGACGGAGAGGGGGAGCAGAGGGGGGAAGGGGCAGCAGGGACAGAGGGGGAGAGAGAATTTGAGAGTAGGAGTGGGAGGGCATCTAAAAATGTGCATGTCTATATATCAAACTGTACAAGCAAAGGGGTTTGTGTGAAAGTATGAAATGCAAAGTCTGCGTAGATGTTTGAGAGTATGAGATTAATGCATGTGATATGTGATAATGTGAAGACTGTATAAGGGTGTATGCACTTATTATTTAGTGGGTAGGGGAGAAGATAATCATATGAAAATGTGTTCATGTATTTGTCGCCGTATCTGTCTGTTTGTATGTGTTTGCTGTGTTAAGTATACGTGGGTGTTGTTATTAGGCGA
>JAOPJV010129854.1:0-10178 GCA_027122495.1 Muusoctopus longibrachus
AGAGAGAGAGAGAGAGAGAGAGAGAGAGAGAGAGAGAGAGAGAGAGAGAGAGAGAGAGAGCGAGAGAGAGAGAGAGATCAGTGCACGCTGCGTTGGTTCGATCTGATAGGAAGCTACCTATCCAAGGGACGAGAAATGGGACTGAACACATAGATGGGCAATTTTGCCAGAATATTTGTGTGCCAGACGCGGTCGAACACTTAGCTAATGCCGAGTGCAACAACACCGTTTTCACCAAATTTTGTGAGAGTGTGAGCCCTCTGGTGAGTGACAATGGATAGTAAGTCTCCAGTAGATCTGGCATTACGAAAGCCATCGAGGAGGGAGAGATACTCAATGTGCTGGAGAAGGTTGTTGTTAATGTGTAAGTTGATGTCCTTTGCTTTGCCTGAACTATTGTTGCAGTGCAGCTATGAGTGAACTACTTGGGGTACTTGAGGCTGTAAGGTTTAGTTGTGTGTGGGATGCGGAGGGATATGCTTAAGAGGATAGTTTTAGTCACCCAACGATCTGTATCTAATGAATCAGGTGTGAAGAACATGTGATGCCACGGTTAGTCAGCATAGAAGTGGCGAATCTCCGACAAGTCGGCTGACCTGAAGTGCTATTGTGTTCGGGATTTCGGGGAGTTGCGTACGGACTACCCAAGCGCTGCAGAGACAGTGATGGTTTGGTGTAGGTTGGGTTTGGAGATGTGAAAGACATCAAGGGTGTTTCAAGTGCACGTTTGTCAGTCAGGTATTTGTGTAGAGGACGAAACTAATTGAAATAGAGTGTTTAGGATTGCGGAAGATTCGGTTTCTGCACAAGTGGCATCAGTATAGTGTGATGCGTGTGAGAGTCAAGAACAATTGTGAGCGTTGAAGTCACAAACGATTATGACCTTTTTGTCTGTTTGACAATGAAAAAACATAGTGATCATTGTATTTACATATATTCAACATTGTCGTGTCTTTTTCGGACGTGACCAAGATAGTGGTTGTTTGAGCCAACTGGAGTTTCGTTTAAGACTCGTAACAATACACATGAACACATCACCAGTAATAGAAATATTGATAAAATACATAAGGTTTGATTATCAAACAAGATAGTCAAAACAGCATATTATGATACAAAGATAATTTCTAGGACATTAGCAATTACTATGATAGTTAATAATCGATCACTTGAATGCTTCTTTCCCTTCGATGACCATATCTTCAACCAACGTGAAAAGTTTTTTTTAATCCACTAATTAACGGCAGTATTATACAAATAATCCTCACCAAAGGTTGGTCTTAAGATCTGAAAGACTTTTATTTGACCTTTCCTATTTTTCACACAAACTGTGATGTACACACGTTGCTCCTATTTTCGCTCCATTTTTTTTTCTTTTTCGAAGAGACGTCCATAGGTGAAGGAGTAATGTATTGTTCCCGGGGTAATTTAATACTCTGAACACACTTCATTGCAACTCACTACTGCTATATTATCACTTCTGATATATTGTTTAGAAAGGTTTTATGAGATATCGTATATATTTTGTAGGATGTTTTTCCGCCAGACAAAATTAGTGATAAATTCCTACTTTTTCTCACGGACTTCCATTGGAAGTTTGCCCGTACTATACTGCTCCCAACGTTCAGTACCAGCCATTTTAAACAAGTAAGTTCAATTTCAATTTATATTGTTTCTATTTCTCTTATAACTTTTTAAACTATTTCTTTATCTTTACAACATCATGTTAATAAATAAATGTAAATAATATTTATCTTTCCTAGAAACGTTGTTTGCTAACCAGTCATCAGATGATTCTATAGATTCAGTTAAAGATAATAGAACAAATATCTCAGTATTTCTCAAACCATCTAGGTAAGGTTCTGGTTAACTGAGTCTATGAGACAGAGTAATATTCCTCTTATCAGTAATCTCAGATATTGTTGCTGCCAATATACTGTTGCTGTCAATATACTGTATGAAGAAAGTCTTCAATACTGACACAACAATCAAATAATAGTCTTCTAGATATATATTTTCATTGTTAGATTCCACAACTAACCCCATCTATTGTGTATTTTCATAACAGATTTGGAGGTTAAATTCAATTCTACTGATTGACAGTATTTTTTCTCATGGCTTTGTCAGGAGGAAGGGCTGTGTCCATAATCTTTGCAGCCCTTCCAAGTCTGGTAACATTGATGTACATAAACATCTGTAATTCAACAACTATAGGAAACACATTGGTTGGAAGGAGTTACAGATTATTAGCATACTGCAGGGAAATGATTGGGTTGTATGGTTGTGTAGCTCATCTGTGGTGTATCAAGAGATGTTTTGGGAGGCCTTGGGTGCAGTTGGAATGCAACTAGCTCATTCAGAGGATCAGCGTTGATCTTTGCAGTAGCGAGAGAATTACTAGAATGAAGAGAGAGAGCACGCCGTAGGCCAGAGGATCTAATGTGGACAGAGTTTAGGTGAAATATTCTCTCAAGAACCATTAGGAAATCAACTGTACTCAATACCTACAACAGTACAAACAACGAGGATACAATAAGAAAAATATCGGAATTTTGATTAATTTCAGATGATGGATATTATGAATAATGCAGCCAAAAATCTTGAAGAAGTTTTTTCTTCGTTTGCTGACAGTGGCAAAGATATCGAAATGAAACAGTGAGTATCTTTGTATTAGTATATGTGTTGTTCTTGTTGTTCTTGCTGTGTGTGTGCGTGTGTGTATTTATGTATGGATATCACATAAAGACTTTATCTATTATCAATATTGTCCATAATAGCAGTGTGGAAAGTTAACTGTATATGCTATAGATACAATATAGGACCAATGATTGGATATGAACCATAGAACCTAAGTCAATTCCTATTAGGTGTTACCCCAACTAATTTATGCATTCTTTTATAATATACACGAATTCCGATTATTTGAAGAAAATATTGGAAATGGAATATTGTGACATTAATATATTTCCCATGATTATTATGAATGTAAGATATGTGAAATTATTTCAACCATAAATTCAAACCATAAATTGATGTCACGTACTGGGAGCATATTTCCCGGTCTGAAATGTTCACAATTCAAAACTATTGCTAACAGCTAAAACGTAAATAAATCAGTAAATGAAAATATGTTTTTTTTAAATGTTTTGAGTCTCTATATTTCTCTATTTTATATTCAGAGTATTTTCAAATTACTCAGTTGATATGCTTGCAACTACAGCATTCGGGATTGAAGTCAATTCACAGAAAAATCCAGAACATCCGTTAATAAAATGTTTTGAGAGATGGGTTCCGTCACTCTCGACCAACTCCTGTTTGCCTAATGTGCAAATAGATCTACTTGGGATTCAAGTATACTGATTCACACGAATATATCATAGCCAGCAAGTTGGTTTTGAAGCTTCCGGAGCTATATCCAGTTATTCAATTATGCATCCAAATTTTTCGGAAATTCAAATTAACATGCACCGGTTTATTGGGTTAATGACCTTCGATTTTTCCATTTTTTAAAAATACTTATACTGTATTACTCTGCATAGTAAGTAATTATGGAATATATGTTAACTCCCTTCACTCTGACTGCTACTGTATCTACTGCACCACAATTAATATCTCAGGCGATCTCTCGTGGCCTTTGATTGATAAGATCTAGCCTCCTCTATATGTTCTCATGCTGAGAAAAACAAAATCTTCCTCTCAGATACGCACTAAATTCTACTAATGGGCAACAGAGAGTATATTGACCTACCGTGTCGCTGTGTGACATAGTAACTGTGCCATATCATATAAATTGACCACAATGATATTCCTTTCTCGGCCATTGAGAATAATCTACCAGATCCACATTCTAAAGGCAGTAACTCGACCTATTTACTGTATTGACATCTGATGGGTGTTAAAGATACTTTCTCAGTTACTTTCTCATCTGAACCCAGTTCTCTGTTATAAATGCGACTATTGTATACGTGTACACACATATTTGTGCCTCAAAACGCATCTGTTAGGGCTTCAAAGATCTCATGTTCTGGTAATTATTTTTATTGCTAATTTTACTATTGCATTTTACGAGTATTATAAATATAGCATTATAGTATATGTATAAACAGCGAGGTAGATGGCAGAAACAGTAGATCGTGCTACCCGACCTTTTTACGGTTTTGTTCAGTTCAAAATCTGCTGAGGTTGACTCACTCCTTTCATCCATGTGTTGAAAAAGTTAACACAAGTACCGTTCATGTACTGGAGTCAATGTAATCGACTATACCATTTCCTTCAAATTTCTGGTTTGTTCCAATGTTAGGAATGCAAATTATTTACCAAAGCCAATGAAGGTTATCAGAGGTGAGGTTGTTGCTAGTTGACTTACCCCTCCCCTAAAATGTCTGGCCTTGTGCCAATATTAGAAAGAAATATTCTTACTTAAAGTTATGAACTTAAATTTTTCCTCTCAGTATCTTAATATGAAACCAGCATTTATTTCTCATTGAAATATCGGTTTTTCATACCAAATAGTATTACAGATTTCTTTTTCCGCTCCCTTCTTTATAGTATGTTGTTATACACTTCAGTTTCGTTTCTTGTTGCTTGTGTATTACTGCTGTTGTTATTTAGTACCAGACCAACAATTATATATTACACCTTTGATCAAGCCGTGTACAACCTCGTTTTCTAGGCATACTGTGTCTAGGATTGAACTATCCGAGCATATTCTTTTTACAAGCTGGTAGTTTATTATTTGACAAATACTTACTGCTATTTCTAGGAAATGAGTGACCGTTAGAGATTTCCTGGTTGGCCCACATCTTAAGGTCATTGTTATTTAATTAGATTTATTTAGTTTCCTCCCTTTTCATTCTGAGTTCAAATCTCGCCGAGGTCGACATTTGATGTTATGTTTCTTGCGTCAATGCAATAAGCACAAGGAAATTCCAAGTCGATATAATGAGGTGTGAGAAAATATTCTTCTGTGACACCTAAAATGGTATATTAAAATTTGCATCACATACATTCCGTAAACCGCTTCTTTACTCATTTCGAGTCTACCTTTTCTCAGCTACTATATAGCAGATATCTGAACGCAAGAAGTGTTATCAAATTCTCCTGGACATTAAGACCGATATATTTATATGTAGCCTTGATCCGTTGTATACAGTCAGCCTCTTCTACTGGCAATACTATTATATGTAGATGAGAAATGATAGCTCATAATTACTTGTATTTTCCTCATATTATATTCTATAACTCATAATGCTACACAAAATACAAATTTCTATTTCGAATGTGTTCTTGACGTTGTTAGTAAGGTTGATGTTGTTCGTTTGGAATTCGTGAATTAGTTTGTAAACATAAAAGAGAATGGGATGTTTCCTACATTTACATGTGGGTTGTGGTAGATGCGATGAAGGGCAATGCAACAGCCCAGGCAAACTGTAGTGGGGTTACATTAGCAATTCATATTGTGTAGAAGTCTTTAGGGAAGGAAAGAAACTAAAATGGCAACTATGGTGGAGGTAAAACGCCCCAGTGTTTTATTTATGGTCAGATATGCGATTCACAGACATTCTGTCCTCAAAGGAAACAACAGTACGACCAATAACCACTTATGAAATATATAAACAAAAAACATTACTACACGACAAAAAATAAGAACAATGGAATACAGCACTAGATGGTAGTTTTCCGTGCAAGGACTGGATTTTGAGAGAAACGTAGGAATTCTTTAGGGAACTAACCACAACTTTGGCAAGTATGGTAGAAGGGAAGTAATCCTACACAGAATTGTCCGTTCGAGAAAAAAGTCAATCATAAATCTTAGCTCAATGAAAAGTATTCCCTGGAATGTAGCATCTGGACCTGAGATTTGCGTGAAGCGATGCCGGTTTCAGCCAGATTTTCAGACGATGGGCTGTTGCATTTAACCACTTAACGAATTTGCCCGAATTATCTCGGCCTCCACAAGTTCTATTTTTACTAGTTTTTAAAAATAAATAAGATGGTTAAGTGGTTAAACTACTCTATCTACTCGTTTCTCACTGTAAACTGCCATTTATATTATCACGTGTGTACCTTCTCCGTTGTGTCTCTTGAGATATTACACTTGAAATCAATTAGGCTCAACGCACACAAAGTGCGACATAGGGAGAGGATGTTTGCATACGCACACCTCGTCATCAACTGGCGTCGACCAAGCCGTTACGCTTGGACATCTCCACCTGAAGAAGTACAGTCATTCCCACGAAAGTTTAGCGTTAAACTGATCGTCCGGTTAAACCGCACAGTCTGTTTCAGTTCGGAACACACACATGATAGATACTGATAAAATCAATTCGAGAAATGAATTGAAAAGGAGCTAACATTAACATTTGAAGCAAATGTCAAAGATTCCTGTTTCACTTCCTTAATCTTCTACCACGTTAAAGTCAGGTTTTACCTTATCTACACAGACTGGAAAGCTTATGATATTAATTCTCCGAAAGAGATATGATGTCTTATTCAATATGATTATATGGCGTCAGCAAGAAATATGGCGTATTGATAGAGAAGAATTCTAACTGCTTGCTTGTTTGACTCGAATAAAGGCCTTGGTCAAGCATGTAATTCAGATTGTCGTTTAGCATTAGAAGTGCTATTATACTGACACAGATGTACATTTTAAAGAGGGCCTGTTTCGGAGTGATACGAACGATTATATGTTGTGGAATACTTCATCTATGAACGTTAGAAATAACGTTTATAATTTCACAAATACATACGTTGAATATATTCTATGCCCCCCCCCCACTTTATTAGCTCTGTTGCACGTTATACTTTGATTATGTCCCCGTATTCATTATATCATTGACTTTTGCGCGATTGCTTCTAACTACACGCATTACAATAGATCATATACTACCCCTTCAATGTCTCTTTAACTTTCGCAAACAGCTGTATTCCATGCGGAAGTTAAATATCTCTCCCTAGATTTTCACAGCCTCCATGAACGATACTGTGAAAATATTATCAGTTGGGAATAGAGTAAACTAATAATATGTAACAGCTCCGATATAGTATTAATACATCTGAACAATAGCAAACTAAAGTCCTCAAAATCGTTACTAATGTTAGGCTGAAACATCTCTGATGATATGCATGATAATCACCCACCTACCCACACACACAAAGGACTACATACACAAACACAGGCACACACATGCACACACACACACACACACAGGCACACCACCGACTTTCCGGCACCTCCTTGATTCCAGACGTAATTATGAGCTGACACTTGAATTTCCCGCGACCGTTATTAATAATGTTTTCCCCTACCAAACCCTACACGACACACCTTTGTTCAGGAGACGGAAACACTCTCCCCACCTCTCATCTATAATAATCCAACGTCCTCTGGGTGGGCTATTTTTAGGTTATCATATTAAACTAATGTGATCTTCACCAATACTCTACCTTTCGAATGCCTCTTGAATTTTTTCTAGCCTTATTTTGGCCTCTCCAATAAGGAGCACGTACTCATCGTTTTGCTTGATGTCTTCTGTTAGTTTCATGAGGAAAGCATTAGTACTTCATGCAATCGTGAAAACCATGTTCTAAGGAAGGGACCCAAGACGTTGAGGGACAGTACAAAGGCGAAGTACATGGAAAAAAGGCAACAAAGAAAAAGTGAGGGATTTACATCGAGTGAAAGAAAGGGTGAGATCAACAATAACAATAATGAGACATTAATAAATAGATAATAATAAAGGGAGAAAACACTTAGAGTGATTCGGAGCATCCCACACACAACTCCGGTTTACTCTGACACACCGAAAGTAAACGCCTTCTCCCAGTTCTTACCGCCAGTATACAGCCGCATAGTTAATGTGGTCCCATTTAGCCACGTCAGTTTCACCACTCTGACCCACCTTTCATAAAATTCACTCGAGGGGAGCACTTCCCTCTCTACACTCACCTTTCTCCTCAAGTGGTACATGAAGAAGTTGATGAGAGCTTGTCCAGAGAGGAAAAACTCTGTCCTCAAACCTTTCAACCGCGTCCATCACGCAACCTCTTTTGCCATAGCCACCAGACAGAGGAAGACTATCCGCTCTTCCTTGCCAAAAGGAAGGTGGTGGTTCGATTTTCACAATAGACTCGGTTGATAGCCGGATCCGTCCTGCACGCGACAACAGCTGTTCGACATAAACCCACAGATCAGCAATGCACGGACATTGAACGAGTGCGTGCCGGATGGTTTCATCTCTCTGTGCACATCTCAGACAGGTACGGTTGCTGGTGGCTCCACCACGGCCATACCTGTAGAGTTTATCCCGAACAGGCAATGCCCCCTGTAGCACTACTAGGCCAAGGACTTTTGGAAGTTGTCCATAATACCAGACCTGAAAGTTCTCCAGCAAAGACTTCTTAGACTGTCTCAGGCGACGCCCAGAATCGCTACCAGGCCATCATCGCTCATACCCTCCGTGAACCCTCTACAGAATGCGCGAACCGACTTTCCACCGATCACATGGTCCAGCTGATAGAGTACAGTGAGTGCCTGGCAAGAGTCCAGATGCCAAAGGTCAAACATCGGTCTGCGCTTGACCCAGGACTGCAGCTCTGCCAAAGAGACGAGCTGCGGAAAAGCGTGTCGCACAAACGGCGACCACACATATCTACCGTCATCGTCATCAAGGAATCTCAGTAAACGTATCAGCCTTATCACATTCCTGTGCATCAAAAGGGGCGGCATGTCGAGACCCTCTTGTAGTGAGCGTTGGCAGCAGATGAACCTCCTAACCAGTGGGAACTGTCCCTTCCACAAGAAGTAGAAGAGCATATGCTCCAATCTGGTCAGGTGTTTCCTGGGACAAGGCATGACAGTCAGGCGGTAGTACATCACCGAAGTGAGCTACAAGGATGTTAGAAGGGGACATTATGAAGACGAAAAATAAAGGCACAAATGTGTGGGGTATTACATCGAATTAGGAGGGATAAAAATATCCAATAAGTAAATTATTTTTTTTAAATGTAATATCCCCAAAAATGGGACAGCCAGACAAAGGAAAATAAGACACCTCAAAAATCCCGATTGTCTCAACACAAATACAAGGACCTTCAAACCTGTTCCACATCTACAAACGAATCTTCAGAGTTGAGAGCTACCCAGCCACGCTAAACTCGTCACTCATCTATCCATCTTTCATAAAGTTTACTGAAGGTGAGGACATCTCTCTTCACCCTCAACTTCAGCCTCCACTAACACTGTACGAGGCCTCTACGCAGTCGCTCGACTAAATCTCGGCCAAAGCTCCCTTAAAATCATACCTTTCTGTCTTAAATAAGGATGGACACATTGGTCAATGTAGTTACTGATATACAAAAAGACGGGATGATTTTGGTTGGAACACATCTAACCATAGCTCCACTCGATTAGGGCTGACATGGGGTCTAAAGAACATTAAGAACTAATATCAACTGTGTGGTGGCTTTCAACAATTTTTGCTGATATTTCAATGAAAATGCGTCAAAGGAAATTTATAGGGTGTAACAAATATGAAATGATATTAATGGCAGGAGGGATAGAGAGAGGGTAGAAAGAAGAGAGAGAGAGGATGAAGAGGGGAGGGTGGGAGAGAGGGAGGGAGTGATAGTTGGGAAGGAAATGTCGAAATAAACACTTAAAAAAGAAAAAAATAACAAAAGAAATCCAAAACTTACACGACATGGCCCAACATGGCCATCACCGACACATATATGGCTCTTATGCACATAAGCCCTCCATTTGCGTTGACATTCGGGAAACCCTGTGATTCGAACTTGCACTTTATTCAGTACGTTTGGATTTCCTCTTCCTGTCAAATGAAGAAAAAAATACTGTGTTGAGGAATACTCTTGTTACATGTGTTGTTGTTGTTATTGTTGTTGTTATTGTTGTCGTCGTCGTTGTCGTTGCTGTTGTTTAGCCCCAGGTCAACCCAGATTGAGCAGACCTATGATCAAAGATATTCATCCCATCTTTTTCTTTCAAACACAGTATATCTAAGACTAGGCGCGTAGCCTAGTTGTTAGGTGGTTGGGCTCACAGTCGTAAGGTCGTGGGTTCGATTCCCAGAGCGGGCGGCGCGTTGTGTCCTTGAGCAAGGCACTTTATTTCACATTGCTCCAGTCTACTCAGCTGAAAATGAGTACCAGCAGTAGCT
>JAOPJV010131801.1:0-10175 GCA_027122495.1 Muusoctopus longibrachus
TATACACACATATATATATATATATACACAAACACACACACATATACATACACATACATACATACAAGAATATACGAATATATGTATATATATATGTATATATATATATAACATTCGGTATATATATATATACAATAGGTAGCATAAAGGTACGTGGCCTGAGATCGCCTTGGAAGCAAGGCTTCTTGCTCAACGACCTCAGGTCACTATATATAGATGTGGTAGCCATAAGCGGGACCAGAATTTCAGAAACTCACGGACTAACACCCATATTTGACAACTATGAGGTGTACGCATCTCTTAGAATGGCTGGATTGGGATGCGGAGTGGCAATGTTTCAGAAAGGCTTGGATTTCGAGGTACGGCCGATACTCCTGAACCCGAACGGTAAGTCGGTGGTCCTGGACGTTGACAGCCACGAAGGTGGTACCTTCAGACTAGTGGCCTTCTATACCCCTACAGAGGCAGAACGGCCGCGTTTCTTCTGGCGTCTAGAAGCTTTCTTGGGAACGTCCCACTCTTTAGTGCTAGTGGGAGACTGGAATGGTATCTTAGACGCAAGCTGGGATTGTGTGTGGCTAACCGATAGGATAGAGGGGTGTAAAAGCTTTGCAAACCTGCTCAAACACTTCCAACCGTCTGACAGGTACCGACTAGATTACCCGGATATGCCAGTGTAGACGTAGACCAACCGCATCGGGTCATCCAGTACATATCTAGATAGCGTGAGGTGTCCATAACTTCAACTGGTCGACAACACAGATCACAAATTTGTGATCTGCACGTGCGACATAGATAGGACACACAGACAGGGCCCCGGTTACTGGAAGCTAAACGCGTCGTTCCCGGTGCACAAGAGACCGGATTGGCGATTTAGTTTGGCGATTTAGTTTGGCGACAGTTAACGGAGGCAATCGTCAACAACCGATGGCGTTGCGCCATGAAAAGGGTGATCAGAACAGAATCGATAGTATTTAGTAGAGAAGTAGCGACAGAGAAAAACGGATTAGAGGGTGATCTAGTCAGAAACTTAGAAGAGGCGATTAGGAAAGGCATCGCAACCGACGTACTAGACGCGAGAATGGCCCTTGACCATTTCTTCAACGCGAAACACGATGGCTACGATGTTAGAGCTAAGGCACGTACCCTAATACATGAAGGAATGAAAGCCGTTTGGTGGGCCCGAGTGGAAGAGGCGCAACGTGTTAACAAAGCCACAATCTGGTGGTCATTGGCGGACAGGGACAGGTGTGATCTATTCAATTACAAGCAGATGTGTACGTCTTTTTAGCGACACTTTGCTCAACTGCTCGGGGCAAGTGGTGGGACAGAAACAAAGGTGGACTTTAATGACTACCTCGACGGCCTGCTGCGACTCTCTGTGGAGGATGCGGAGTGGTGTGAAAGGTCGATAACAGCTGATGAGATACGGGAAGCGATAACTAGTTGCGTGAAGGGAAAATCATCTGGTTTGGATGGTCTGCCCTACGAGCTTTACGTTTACATACCAGACTTGTTCGATGATCTTCTAGCAGACGTCTACTCCAACTGGCAGCAACATTGGAGAATTCCCAACTCTGTGAGCTGAGGAGTGGTAGCGCTGCTGAGAAAGGACGCCAACAAGGAGGATGTCATTGATAATGTTCGGCCTATAGCTCTGCTGAATGCAGAGTTTAAGATTTTAGCAAAGAATTTGGCGCTTGTCGTTGGCAGTCTGATCGGGGAAGCGCAGACATGCGCAATCCCGAACAGATCCATACACAACAACCTCCATCCCATGCGATGCATCATAGAAAGGGTGGATAAGTAACCTGGCTTTCGGTGAGGCTCTGAGCAATTTTGGATGAATCGAAAGCTTTCGATAGGGTCGACTATCGTTACTTGGCAGCTGTCTTCGGGGTAGCCGGTTTCGGTCCCATTTTCAGAGGCTGGATAGCCGCAATGTGCAGTGGCATCTGCTCGGTGATCAGAGTAAATGGCCACCAATCGGAACCGTTTAGTATCACGTGCTTGGTCCGTCAAGGATATCCTCTCTCATCTCTCCTGTATGTACTAGCTCTTGAGCCACTTCTGCGGAAACTAGATGTGTTGAGGGGTATCACACTGGAACTAGGATGCAGAATGTATGTGCCAGCATATGCGGACGCCGCCACCATAATGGTGATGTACACCTTGGCAATCGAGGTAGTCGGTACCATCCTAAAAGAATACGAGGTGGTGACAGGAGCAAAAGTTAATTGCGACAATACGGAGGTCTTGCAACTCGGTACCTGAAGAGGCAGGTCCTGCAACTCGGTACCTGAAGAGGCAGGTCCATGCCGTCCAACTGCGTCATGAGACGCTGGACAGACGGATCGGTTATGTTATTTGGAGCCTGATTCGGTCCGGACCTCTCGGTGGGCAGGAACCTGGACGAGGTGATGAGCAGTGGCCAATTTTACCCAGAAGTGAACTCAGAGGAAGCTACCTCTGAAAGGTCGGGTAGAGGTGACGAACGCCTATATCGCCTCCATTATATACTACCGCCTGACCGTCGTGCCTCACCCCAATTCTCGTTTGACCAGATTGGAGTGTCTACTCATTCGCCTCTTGTGGAAGGGACGCGGTCCTCTGGTCAGACGTTCTATCTGCTGTCAATATCCTCTAGACGGAGGACTGGGTAAGCCGTGGCTGCTAATGCGCAGACATGTGCTGAGGCTGCGACATCTGCTGAGATTCCTAGACCGTGAGCAGGTGTGGTCATTTTTTGTCAGGCACGTTTTTCAACAGCTCGACTCTTTGACGGAGCTGCAGTCCTGGGTCAAGCGAAGACCAAGACTGGGCGCCTGGCATCTGGAATAATGTCAGGCGCTCACAGCCCTCTACCAGTCTGGCAATGCGAACGGTGGGTTTTCCACTTTGGCCATCTATAGCGGATTAGTGGTGGGAAAGAGCGACGACGTTCTCGGGGAAACTGTGGTCATCGACAAGAATCAACTGGATAGTCTGTTCCGGAGGACTTTCAGTCCGGCGCCTATTGATAATTTCACCAAATCCCTGGCGTGGCAGGTGTTACCGTGGGGCATTGCCGGTTTGAGACAAACTCTACAGGCATGGAAGTGCCGTCAGCTGAGCCAGTCCGAGATGCGCGCAGAGCGATGAAACTGTCCTGCATTCACTCAATCAGTGCCCAAGAATTGCTGACTTGTGGAGTATTGTCGAACAACTGTTATCGCGTGTGAAACGGATCCGGCTATCGGCCAAGTCCATCGCGAAGATCGCTCCGCCACCTTCCCTTGGTCGGGAAGGGCAGGTAATTTTCCTCTGTCTGGTGACTATGGCGAAAGAGGTTGTATAGTGGACAAGACTGAAAGGACTGAAGACAAACACTTTCGTCTTCGGCCAAGCCCTCATCGACTTTTTCAAGTTTCACTTGGAAAGGAAGGTGAGGGGAGAGGGGGGTTGCCCCCTCCCCAGTAAATTTGTTGAAATATAGGTGATAGTAGCGCGCATGGCCTTAGTGAGTGGGCCTACTCCGAGCATACGCTTGTAGACTGGAGGAGGACAGCTGGGAGAGGGCACTATCCCATCATAGTAAGGGCGATCCAGGTTTCGTCCGGTTTCTTCGAGTAGCCCTCAGTGAAATATTTCTTTTGTTCGAATTTCGTTTGTTAATCATTGTTTTTGTTATTTCTTTTGTACACGATATATATGTAAACCACCACTGTATTGTATTGCATCTTGTCCTTGTACCGTCCCTCTTTGTCTGTAAGCTCTTTTGGCAAATAAAGAAAGTATTATTATTATTATTAGTTGCATCTATCTCTTTACGTTCTGTGATTAAATCTTGCCGAGGTTAATTTTGCCTTTAATCCTTCCGGGATCGATAAACAAAATACCAGTCAAGTACCGGGGTCAATTTAATCGACTGTTCCCGTCCCCCCAATATTTCTGGTCTTATGCCTATGTTAGAAAAAACATTATTATTGTTGTCGTTGTTGTTGTATGTGTATGTAACACATGCTAATGGCAAAACGTCTTGGGTGTGGGGAACCTTTGATTAGATCAACTTCAGTACTTGACTGGTTCTTATTTTATTGACACGAAAGTATAAAAGCCAGTCAACCTCGGCGAGATTTAAACTCAGAACGTAAAGAGACGCAACTAAATTCCACAAGGTGCTCTATAGTTTCTGCCACTCAACCATCTTAATAGTAATTTCTAACATAGGCACAAAGTAACAAAAGCTTCAGGGGGGCATAGACGATTAGACAGGTCTCAGTACTTTTTCCGTCACTCAACCGATACTGCCAGATAGTGAATGTTAAAAATACTGAGAAAAGGTTTTTTTTATTTATGTGGCAGAAATGTTTTAAGTCTATTTACAAAGGGGCTTTAACTTATTTATTCTGTTCGCTCTGATCTATATTAAACTAATGTTGGGAATGTTTGAAAACAAAGTGAACAATCTACTGTAATTTACGAAATTAGATTATTTTCTTTATGACCGATCTAGAGAAGATTTCCTATCTAAATTGATCGAAAGAGTATTTTCATATTATGTCCAAATTGAATTATGGAGCAATATCTCAATAAAGAACCGTATAATTATCTTGCTTCCGTACTGTCAAGAGCAATAGATATATATATCATTACTGAGCAATTACAAGTTAACACGATAAATAAGTTCATTTGCATATAATATTCGCTGTCACTTTGTTTTTCTTTCTTCCTACTATCTATCAAATAGGAGTTGATTTAGTTTCTGTCCATTATATATATTTGCTGACTAGAGCAGTAATCTATAAACTTCTAACGTCATTGCGAAAGCGAAGTGGAGACAGGTGTTATGTAATACAGCGGTTAGATGTATTATTGTCTCGATTAAGTACTAATTAAGAACTACAAGGTCTATGACTCGTAACCCGTCTCCGACACTGCACTCTGCCATTAAATTGGTTGGATTTTTCTAACTTTCTAGGACATAGATGCTTATTGTTTCCTATAATTAGAGCACAGCTTGCTACTGTAATTAGTGCACACTCGGTATTGGCGGCTGTTTTGATAACATACAGTATTGTGATCAAATCCTCTTGTGTATAACAGTTTGAGATAGCTAGGCTGCGCCAAACTAACAAGCTCCAGATGCATTACATGAGTACGAAATTTTCAAGTAGTGTCTCTGCGAGTGAGACCAATTTAATAAGCATTATATTACGGAGTTTCCACTCCACTGTTTTATTGATTATTTCTAGTTTCTTTGACATTAAGCTAGCTTTCCCTGCGGAATCAAGTGAACTCAGTACTCTAACAGCTAACAAATGACTCGTCAGTTTTACAGTGCAGCTGCTACTTACTGTGGTATATTGTACCCCTCTGTAATGCCTATGTAGAGCCAAGAGTAAGTAGGTGTCAGTATATTTAATGCATGAGGCATTACAAATCTAAAGTAGAATAAAATATGTGGTGGGGAAAAATATTAGTCGATATCTAATAATTTATTTTTTTATTTTTCGGAAAATATGCATGTCAACTCTGAACTTGTTTCTGCTTTCTTGAGCACCATTAAAGTGAAGTGTAGCCTCGTTGTAACTTACCAAATCGCTAATACAAAAATAAATATCAGCCAATGAGGGAGTTACTAAACAGAAACTTATTCGGAGTTGGCTCGCATATTGGCCAAAAAGGGAAACACATTTAAACATTGACTAGTGTTATTGTTTTCTCGACGCGTACTTTATTCTACATTAGAATCATAACACTTCCTGCATTAATAAGCTGACACTCACTTGCTTAATTTGTATAAGGTTTGTGGTATAAATGATTGAATAGATATCCCGAGACCCCAATAAGCTTTTGAAATCCGATGCTTAGCTCCTGCTTTTCTCACGATACACTAATGATATATATATTCCCTGATAGATAAAACAATGGTATGTTATATGCATCAATCCAGAGATGTGATAGCTATTTATAATAGCTGGACGGGCAAGCCAAACTAGTATTGCTAGTCCATATCAGAGTGCTAGTCTTGTTACGCGGCCTTGTTTAACAATACCAACTGGTCCTTGGGTGTTTTTAACAGAGTTCACTCTGTTGCAAGCATTCCGACCAGACCACCGATTTCTTTCGCGCCTACGTTTTTCCTGCAGACAATGACTTGCTTATGTCAACGGTGGGGATCGGTTGCATAAATCTCACAAGTTTGGGAGGGCCTGCAAATGTCAAGAGCACTGCCACTACTCCCTTGACTAACTTATAACAAACAAATTCCATTCATGGTCTTTGAAAAGTATGAAAACCAAAGTCAACACTGGTGCATTTGCACTCAGAACTTAGTGGCACTAAAATAAATATTATATGGCATTAGTACGGTGCTTTACATTCCTGCCAATTTGTTGCCTTTCAAGTGAAAAATATTGATTCACTTAAATAGGAGAGGTGTAAGGAGAATGAGGTTGTTTTCTTAGCTCGAAATCGAAATTGCAGTGAGAACTTGACGTGTCGAGAACTTACCTCGTGCTCTAAGGAACTATCTTCTTTTCAAATATCCAACATGGGTCCCTCTTTGATTAGACACAAAGGCCCTATGTTTGAGGGGAAGCGAAAATTAGAATCATATCGTTTGTGCCCTCCGCAAGAACATTAGCAGTTTACGTAAAATGAATTGGCTTCAACCGGAAATTGAAACTGTGTCACAGTCTCAACTAGCTGATAGCTTACCTCTAGCACTGCATTACTCGCCAAACTCAGCCAGCATAAAGAAAAACACATATTCTATGTTATATGGCATAATGTACTTCCATTAACT
Source organism: Muusoctopus longibrachus (assembly GCA_027122495.1). Classification (NCBI taxonomy): domain Eukaryota; kingdom Metazoa; phylum Mollusca; class Cephalopoda; order Octopoda; family Octopodidae; genus Muusoctopus; species Muusoctopus longibrachus. The sequence goes on from JAOPJV010131801.1 coordinate 6,791, forward strand.
TTGTATCACAGTGTTTCTGACATTTAGAAATGTCCTTGTATCAACATGTTTTAAATTTCATATATTATATACTTCTTCATGTTTCTTTCGGTGAATCATCAATCCTTTAAATTATTCTTAGTTATCTGTGTTTCTTTATTGTGAATGTATCTTTCTAATGTTATGACAAGACTCATACTTCAAACACGATTTCTTATTTTAGAAATTTGTTTACGATTCTATGAAGGTCAAGGCAATAGGAATCATTTATTTGGTTTTCATTTTTATTTTATTATTTTCTAAATGTTTATTATTAACGTATAAAACATCCTATTGAGTCAACATTTCGAGCATCCTTTAGTCATTGGTCGATGTGAACACTGAAAAATCGAGTGAAGATATTTTATACTAAACTAAGATAGATAGATAGATAGATAGAGAATATTGATTAAATGACGAGGGGAGTGAAAAAGGAGGCTCGTGCTTTTGTTGGTTTTGTGCTGTGTCAATGGCCAAGATATTATCTCTTCAGACACAGTCAACTTTACTCAAAATAGGAACCACATGGTGGTAAATATTGTTGCAGTACACAGCAAAAGTACTTTCGCTTTACGAATGCATAATTAGATTGCACTACTCACTTCACATTCTGTCATAATGGGCTTTATCAGTTTGACACTGTATGAAGATGTAGTTTTCAAGTGATGTTCCTACGATCTAGTGAGCTATAGTTAAAAAGCTAAGTGACACCGCTTAGTGGCATGGTTGGTAGTTTAACATAAAGTGGTGAATAGTCTATTGAAATACTCAGAAAATCTTCTTATCGTACTTTATCATTTGAATCTAAAATTCAGTAATTCAACACTTTTGTGGTTAAGCAAGAGACAAACTTTTGAGATGTCGACGATGCGTTAAAGTTGAAGCCATTTCACTTCACTTATAGCACACACGCCTTTGAAAAGGGGAATAACATGACAATAACCCATTTCCCAACTTTTTGTACAATATAGGTATTTGTGCTTCGTCAAATTGACACCAATATTTTAATATTGGTGAGCACCAAAGATCTAACATCTCGGCAAGCCGAAAGTGTCATGATATGAATTACTAATTGAAGCTATTTCTCTACATTTAAACCACTTGTTCCCTTATGGAAGGTATGGACAGCACACGCTTCTATAGTCTCCCACCCCTACATTTGATAGTCTTTAGAGCTGGTCGAAAAGAAAATAATTATTTTAACTCTTTACCACAGGTAGCAATTGTCGTTGAGCAGGTTATAAGTTCAACTCCCGATTGAAACTTTTATATACTTTAGTTATGCCACTCATGCCCTTCAGAAGTGTATAACCATCAGACTATCTACTTACCTCCACCTAAAAGTTTCTTGATGGGGGAGTAACGACAGAATTATGTTGTCTTCTGCTGGAATACTAAGAATACAATTCAAAGTTTCAAATATCCCCACCAACCAATGTAAAGCGTGTAGAAAGCTAAACTTTAGATGCTTTACAATTATTGGTACTGTATCTGATGTATTAAATTTCAAACCCACTGGGTAGATTTTGATTCTAAATTCCATGAAATAAGTTTTTTTTAAGGAGGGACCGTGAAACTCAATATTGATTTCTAATACAGGCACAAGGCTTCAAATTTTTGGGATTATATCGATTCCAGTATCTGGGTGGTATTAATTTTATAAACTCTAGAAGGACGAAAAATAAAGTTGACCGGTGTGAGGTTTGAATGCAAATCATAAAGTGACGTAACTACATAACACAAATCATTTTGTACGGAGTTCTACCAATTCTGCAGCATAATAAAAGAATAGTATAATAACAGTTCAGCAGAGGTTTGCATTTCGAATCATTTGGTATTTATTAGATGCAGCGCTTGAAAAATAGGTGCCATATGAAAATGGGATGTATTCAGTTAACTATGACCCATCTTATAAAATATAAGGTGTCTATCCTCTGAAATTATTATGGAATGCAATGAATTGTGTAGAGCAAGAGGTGAATACCTAAAAAACAGAGGCTGCAATGTGGCTTCAATTACTGGTTGAAGAGGTTTGACTTCACATACGCTACTAAAGGCCTTTAAATTGCAGATATGTCACACTGTCATTTCAAGACAGACTATTGGGCTGGTAGAAACAATGGAGTGCCGTATTAAATGTCTTGCAGTATTTACTTTTATCATTCTTCGTTCTGAGTATTCCTTCAGTTCCTCTGAAATCAATAAATTATGTAACAGTCATATATTGCAGTCGATTCAACCATACCTTTTCAAATTTGTAACACATTTCCAACGGAAAGAAATAATTAAATGCATTGAAGTAGAGCCAATAGAAAGATACCCGCATGCAATATGTTATGGTATCGCTGGTAGGGTGGTGGGAGAAATGATGAAGTGCTGAACGAAATATTTTGCGATAGTTAGTTACTTTTCTTTATGTTCTGATCTCATATCCAACTAAATTCATCCGTCTTTCCCCACGCAAGAATCTATAAAAACAAGTACCAGTAATATACTGAGAAGCGATTAAATACATTCAACTATATCTCTCCTCTATTAATGTGAGATCCTGTGCCAAAATAAGAAATCACTATTATGTGATATCTCATACAGTTCTTCATATTACAAATCCAGCCTAAAAAACAATATTATTTGCAATTCTTTCTGGGTTCAATACATAGAAACTCTGTGGAGAATTATTAATTTTACAATTTTGTTAATGTACTTGTACCTTAGAGAGATATCAAGAAGATATAGTTGATTCCTGTATTTTTTCATGAAAGTTTTATCTGAAATGTGTAATGCTCTTTCATGTTCTTTTTATATCGAAAGTAATCCAGTTTACCAGATCTAATGCTAAAATATGAAACAGAAACAAATTTAATTCGTAGTTCTATGTGAGATATATGCTGCATGACGTTTCTTTAAAATTAAGATTTTTATTTTTATTTCATTTCATTTCATTTTATAGCATTGCATTTTTTTTATTCCTTTTTGGTTAATACGAGATTTTATGATAATAGTGCCAATAGTTAGCTTTCGGCTAATATCAGCTGAATAAATCATTAAGGTCACATTTGTTGCTGTCTATCTGCTTATAGAATCACTTAGCATGCTACCTGATATCTTGTTAATTATATTGTGCCAGCCACAAATGAATAGCTTCAATGGAGAATATTCTTCAAAATGGATTAAGTATTAAATTAAGGTAAGGAGGCTAAATGGAATTCAACGAGTGCAAGAAATGACGTTAATACATTTACGCATTTTGGTGCCATACATATGGAGTGCAGCATACATATGATGAGAATGGGAATTTTAAGAGATCATAGTAAATATCAACAGTATCTTTGATTTGAATGTGATATGCGAACTTAGGTAATACAAT
>JAOPJV010133739.1:0-10166 GCA_027122495.1 Muusoctopus longibrachus
TTTTCCTCAGTGTTTTATTTTTTGTGATTGTGTGTGTGTGTGTGTGTGTGTGTGTGTGTGTGTGTGTGTGCGCGAGTATTTCTGTTATATGCTGGTTATCAATGAATTTGTATGTTTCTATGTACATATCTGTGTGTTCACATACAATAGGTAAACATCTGAAATGGCACATAGATGGATGTGTGCCATTTCGTGTAAGGGTGTCTGGATTTGTATGAATATGTGTGTATCAGTTGAAATGTATGAAGCAATACAGTAGATGATTGAAGTTTGAAACTTTCACGGATGCAGTATGAGCGGCTTCTTGATTAGAAGGTTTACTATCTCAAGGATGAACTTAGCTAGGGTTACGATGCAATAGACAGGTTATTTAGTGATGTGTTTTGAGATATTGCCCAGACTGAAATTACTAACAAGGAAGCATGCTGTCTGGAGATAAATTTCAACAATGATAAGGAAATACTTTAAGGAATGCAAAGGGCATTTCACAAGTTGACATTTTGTAAGAAACTAACATATGCCAAGTATGGCCTTATGGATATGGAGCAAGAGAAATAGGTTCGACCCCATTTATTCTCTAAATTATCACGTCTCTTAATTCTTGCTCAGCAATGTTACGAAATCAAACGGCGATAAAGCAGTTTACTTAATTAACAAGTCAATCTTTTATTATAGTTTGGTTCATACACACAATGTATTCATAAATTGTTTAGCTCACTAAAATATATTGAGCCAGAAACACAGATATTGATTAGCCTGACATCGTTATAATGTAGGGGAGGCGCGTGGTCTAGTGGTTAGGCTACTGGGCTCATGATCGAAAGATCGTGGGTTCGATTCCCGGGACACGCGTTGTATCCTTGAGAAAGGTACTTTATTTCACGTTGTTCCAGTCCACTCAGCTGAAAATGAGTACCAGCAGTAGCTGGAGGGTTAACCCTGCGACGGACTGGCGTCCCGTTCATGGGGAAATCTTACACTCTCAGTTCGCTTAACGCCACTGGAACCAGAATAAGCCCCGGCCCGATGGGCCAATAGGCTCAGGTAGAACTTTAACCCTTATAAATAGCCAAATAGTGTTGGGAGCTGAAATTCGCAACTGGTTTCGATTCTCGCTTGCAGCTATTTTACTCTATGTTACTAAACACTTGAAAACATGCATTAACATAATTGGATTTGTGTTTGTAAAGTGTCTAATTTAATTCAATTTAATGTTTATTTATAATTTACATAGTTTCATTTGTATTTCTTCTAAAATACTAAGTCCTTATACAGTAAATCAATCATCTTTGGTTTCACTAGCATTAAATGGATGGGAGGAAACATTTTTGTTCCTGGATAGGACACTGTGTAAGCTATTGTTAACTTTCCCTAATGAACTGTTGCCTATCTCTCCATCATAGTAAATAGAGGCAAGTAGTATTATGTAAAATTACTAAAGACCAGTATATGATATCTACTCCAGAAAGCGAAGATGTGACCCAATAATACAAGAATTAGTGCTTCAAGGCATCAATATCCAAATCTATTCGGCCACTATGTGTTTATGTCTCGTTCTGAAGTAGGTTAAATGTTAAAAAAAAAAAGAAAGTTGTCCACAAAATAGATATTTATTAAAAACAAAAATATATGTGTTTATGATACTATTGCTCTTGCTGAAACTGTTATTCTTTTAATGGGAGCAGGTATGGCTGAATTGTTAAGAAGTGTGCTTCGCAATTATGAGGTACCGGGTTCGATCCCACTACGTGGCACCTTTGGCAAATGTCTACTACCGTAAATCCCGGGTTGACCCAAGCCTTGTGAGTGGAATTGGGTAGAAGGGAACTATGTGAAAAGCGGTCAAATGGTCTGTACCTGTAATTCAAAGGGTTAGCCTTGTCAAAAAACTGTTATGCTGCTGCTGTCAGAAGAGTGCATATGTTAAGTATTCCCGTGTAGGTGGAATATTCAGCCTCTTACGCTATCATACTCCCAGTCTGGTATTCTGAAGATGTTTTTCAGGCATGTTGTGATAGGTTTGGGTGATATGGTGTTTACTTCCCGTACTCCTTTCCTTATCTGGATGTTATCACTCTCTCTGAGTAGTCTGGCGATATTGACGCTATCCGTGTAGATATCTTTCATTAGGAGGATGTAGATTTCCTTGACGCCTTCGTCTTGCAACGAGTTCAGCACAGCTTACGTATCTACTGAGTCGACGACTCCCTCTTAATCTATGAATGTTAAGCACAATGGTAGATTGTACTCCTGGTGTTTTTCGACCAGTTGGTTGATGCTATGTTTGTGGTCGCTATTGGAGAAACCATTTCTGAAGCCTGCTTGCTTCTGTGGCTGGTTGCTATCCAGTGTCTTTTCTATTTCGTTGGTAAATATGTGCGTCAGTAGATTGTACAAGTTTAACAGTAGACTTATTGGACAGCAGTTCTTCAAGTCACGCTTATCTTCCTTTTTGTATATTATGATCATTATTGCTTTTGCCATTGTTCCGGTATTTTCCCTTTGTTGACACACGTTGTGTAATAATTTGGCAAGCTCTTCATCTCCCTCAATGATGGTATCGATCATGATGCTGACAGGTCCTGGTGCTTTTCCTCTTGTCATCTGTTTGAATGCATATTTCATTTTCAAGTTGCTGACTTCGGGCACACGTGTGGAAAGTTGACCCTTTCTCGTTGCGTCTCTCTCGTTATAATACAAACTTCCATAAAATTCCTGCACCTTCTCATAATATTATCCTGATCTCTCAATTCTTTACTGTCTTTTTCCAGCAGGCAAATGATTGGGTTTTTCTCCACAATCAACTTTTGCACGTTTTTCAAGCTCCTGTTGTTTTCTATCATCGTTTGCGTCATATATGTGTTGCATCTCCTTATATTTTACCATATTTTCTTTCTTTTCCAAGTTTTCTACATATTCTATGTTGCTTGCATCGATACAGTCTCGTTTCATCTGTTTACGTTTCTCGATAAGTTGTTTAGTGTTGTCAGTTAATGTTGTCTGAATGCTAGACTGAGAAGACTGGGAGAAACGAGGAGTAAAAATCTATGGAAACAGCTTACATCATCTCAGATTCGCTGATGACATCTTAATGGTAACAGATAGTCTAGAGCAGACAAAGGAAATGCTGAGAGAATTGTGTGCCGCAAACAAGACCTACGGACTGAAAATAAACAAGAGCAAAACAAAACTCATGATAAATTACGAGGTGACACCAAAAGTGATCACAATGGAGGAGAACGAAAGAGAACAAGTAAAAAAAACAAACTACATATACCTAGGGCAAAGAATAACTGCGAAAGAAAAAGACGAAGAGAAAGAAGTAGAAAAGCAGTTAATGTTAGGCTGGGCATCTTTCAACAAGCACAGTGGCGTTATAAAATCAAACCTCCCAGTCTGCCTCAAAAGAATAATCCTAAACCAATGCACAACACCAGCAGTCATTTACGGATAGGAAACATAGACCCTAACAGCAGAGATAGAGAAGAAACCGGCTGTCTGCCAACACAAAATGGAAAGATCACTGCTTGGCATAACATAAACACAGAAAGCCAAACAAATGAATAAGAGAACAGACGAAAGTAAATGATATTCTTACCATTGTAAAAAAAAAAATAAAATAAACGTGAGCTAGACACATCAGCAGAAGGTCTGACAATCGCTGGACAAAAATCATCACAGAATGGTGACCAATGATGGGGAAATGAAAACGAGGAAAGCCACGAAACAGATGACGCGATAAGATCGACAAATACTGGACCACCGTTGTTAACTGGCAACATCAAACGGATGACCGAAAAATTGGGAACGGCATGCTGAGGCTTTCATCGAGCAGTGGACCGACAACAACTGACAATAATACTATCGTACAATTAGTAGGTAGTTCCGCCAATCGAACAAGTGGAATACTTAAAAACAAAATCGGTGTAGAATCCATTTATTCTTTTGACGGTACTGCTGTTATTCTTATTGTTGCTAATGTTTAAGATATTAAGTGTTGAGAATAATATTATTTTTGTTGTTGTTGTTCTTCTTTTTTACTAAAGTGTTGCGTAGTTTTAGTGAGTACGAACACCATGGAATGGTGGTATGTTCAATGGAAGACGACACTGCGATACTAGTTTGATTCCTTGATTTGAGCCATTTAATTTTCCTATCTGCTATTTCCAATCGTAGTCAATAACCAGTCTGGCTCGCCCATGGCACATTGAATGACAACGAAGCCTTCGGGACGTCTTAGTTTTAGTGTATAAATGCAGCATAATGTAATTTTAACGTAATTAATTTTTAGTGCAGAAGTGTGGTACAGTATAGTAGAAGTGTAATGCAATTTGGTTGTTGTTGTTGTTTAGCCCCAGGCCATACCTGATCCAGCAGACTTATGATGAAAGGCATTCCAGCCATGACCATGTCATTTTTTTGTATAGCCAGGACTGCATTAACCAATGTGTCCTTCCTTTTTAAGACGTTAGGGTGTAATTTGGGGGAGATTTGTCTACTGTGACTAGCAGGTCGAGCAACCGGGTAGAAGCTTCCTAGTTAGCTTTGGGTGCAGCTTAGTTTAATATAGCAGTGTATAAATATAGTTTAATACATTAATGTTTAATGCGGTTTAGTTTACTGTATTATAATTGTGTAGAAATGTAATATATAGTATCCGGAGTTGTTTTCAACATATTTCTACTTCGATTAAATGTTAGTTTTCGCCGAAAGTCAACAGTTTTATAAATTTTCTTAATATTTCTATATTACCCATTTTATTTTATATTTATACTTTTTAAGGAGTTCGTGTGCCCATCTGGCACTGCGTCGAACATTTCCAGACACTGCAGATGATGATGATGATGATGATGATGATGATGATGATGATGATGATAATGATGAAACCGTTGATTCAGAAATAGGTCTTTCTGGTGGAATCACTTGTAGACGAAGAAGATTATCCACCAGGTAGTGGATGTCCTGTGCATGATGAGTTTAACATGGAATAGGCCGTTACACACCAGCCATCAGACACAGAACAAGAGTCTGTATGCCATGGTAAAGTGGATCCATTTGATCGATGGACTCTGGGCTCCGAATGAGTGCTACCACAGTAATAGTTAAACTCAACAGCTTTCAAGCTACTAACAATCCATTTAGATATTTTGTAGCTGTGGCTTTGTGTCTATGGTAGAAATTATCATTATTATTATTATTATTATTATTATTATTATTATTATTACATTATTGCAGTCTTGGGTCAAGCGCAGATCGAGGTTGGGTGCCTGGCATCTTGAATACTGCCAGGCTCTCACGGCACTCTACCAACTGGACCATGCGGTCGTCAGTAAAAAAACGCCTGCGTTCTATAGAGGTTTAGTGGAGAGCTGAGCGACGACGGCCTGGGAGAGACTCTGGGCGTCGACGAGGACAGTCTGAGTGGCCTCTTCTGGAGAACTTTCAGGTCGGGGATCATGGACAATTTCCAAAAGTCCCTGGCCTGGCAGTGCTACAGGGGGGCGTTACCTGTTCGAGACAAGCTCTACAGACACGGAAGTGCCAAACAGCCGAACTTGTCCGAGATGCGCACAAGGCGACGAAACCGTCCTGCACGCTATCGTTCAGTGTCCGTACATTGCAGAATTGTGGGCTTGTGTCGAACAGCTGCTATCATGTGTGGGAAGAGTCCGGCTATCAGCCGAGTCTATGGTGAAAATCGACCTGCCACCTTCCTTTGGCAGGGAAGGAAGGCTAGTTTTCCTCTGCCTTGTGGCTATGGTGAAAGAGGTTGTGCGGTGGACGCGTCTGAAAGGTTTGAGGACAGGGTTTTTCCTCGATGGCCAAACCCTCATCAACTTCTTCAAGTTCCACTTGAAGAGGAAGATGGGGGTAAAGAGGGCGGCGCTGCTTCCTAGTGATTTTCACAAGAGATGGGTGAAAGTGGCGAAATTGGCGAGGTTAAATGAGTGTGCTTTTCTAAGCAGTAGGAAGGAAACAGGGAGAGGGCACTTTTTATGCCCTTGGTGCGGCAGAGTAATCCGGGATTTTTTGTGGTCATCACCAACATAAACACCAATATCGCCACACCGCCACTCCCCCCCACCACCACCACTAACAACAACAACATCAATAACAGCAGGCAGGTTAAAAATACCAAGGTGGCCTTCATTTGCAGGAGCGGCCAGCACACACGAACAAGTTTCTATGCAAAATAAGCATAGAAAAACTGATCAAAAGGGACACCCGGAAAGCTCATCTGGCCGTCCCTTCTGAGGTGATGGAAGAAACAGCCAGGAAAACTGTTACATTCCGGTGTATGTCGGTAAAGAACCGACGTATCGAAAACGCCACACATAGCCAGGTAGAAAAGTGCCTCCGTGAAATTTTGGACGACATCGATTTTATCACACGAGGCAAGCAATTTGCAAGTGTGGAAATGCGATTCCTCACGGAGGCACTCGCACAGAAACATTCAATGGTATCATACAGAAACAAGGACCTTACGTTGCTACCAACCTACCTTGGAAAACGTTTGGTAAAAATAAAAGTAGCAGACATACCACCGGAACTGGACATCTGGTGGGTAGTGGCATGCGTGGTCCTGGAAGGTGGTGACCCCTTACTTGACATAAAAAAAAATTCGGAAACAGAATTGGTCAGGGTTTGGTCTAGAGATTCTGATCCAGGTAAAACCCGAATCCCTTGCCTAATCGAACTCCCCAATGAGGCAGAATTGCACGTTATCGTGGAGGGGAGACGCTTGAGATGCCACAAATGTGGGAACACAAATCATCTGAAACCCCTCTGCCCACAACAAGTGGCGGCAGAACCACTACTGCCAACGCCACAACCACAGCAACAACAGCAATACCAACTACAACAGCAACACCATCTACAACAGCAACACCATCTACAACAACAGCAGCAGTAGTAACTACAGCAGCAGCAACAACAACAACAGCAACAACAACAACAACAACAACAACAACGACGACGACGACGACCCATTGAGGAAACCTCTATGTGGTCGCTAGACCTGCTAGAAATAGCACCCTAATATCCCTCAAAGTTGGCTTTACCGTCGTCTTCAAGGAAGACAAGACACATTGGATAATGTATTCCTAGATATGCAGTATCTGAATTAAAAATTAGATGGTCACGGTTGGAACGCCTTGGATCATAGATATGATCGATCTAGGCTGACAAGGGACTAAAGAACAACAACGACAGCAACTAGAACAACAAGGGCCAACAACTACAACAACTACAACTACAAGTTTTTAGTTGAGCTCAAGACGTTTTGGAGGAGAGAAGGAGAGAGGTATTATCGCTTGAATTAACCACACTGTATTACTGGTACTTATTTTATCGTCCCTGGAATGAAGAAAGTCAAAGGTTGAACACAGAACACTGAGGCACCAAAGTAAGTAATAGAATAAATACCTCTAGTACAGTTCTCTACATTTTCAACCATTTCTACCAAACAACAACAACAATAATTATTTTCTTTATTGGCTGCAAAGGGCCATAAATACAATACAAAACGTGTTATACAAAAGGAGTTAAAAATATGTGGGGATGTACATATAGAGAATAAACGGGCCTGAAGGAAGAACGTGATACAATAAATTGGTCAGATTAAATATTTGGTTCACAAAACATAGAAATAAGAGCCATCAATCCTTACAGAAGGCAGAATTCTACCATATCGACCACCATCAGCACAACTAACCCTTAGCAAACTGAGTTCTTTGAAAATGCCCATGAGCATCTTCGAGTTTTGGTAACCCATGAAGCTTCCTACGTCTTATGGGGTGTCGTTCATGAATATCTATAATCTTGTGGCGCTATTTTTACCAAGAGTCCATCATTTTTTGTCTTTTATATAATCTACATCCACCTCATCTTCTATCAGTACATTAGTCTCGTCGTTCTCCGTCAGCTCATTCAGCATTCTAATCAGGTTTTCGCTACTGATTTGGACAACCATGAAGCCCATATACTCCTGAGCTTAGGCGCCTCTTCATGAGGGACTTTCAGCCTCCTGCATGTTTTTACCTGGGCTTAAACTCTTTTATTGACCCCACTTTCATTTCGCACTGTCTCCGACATTTCCCCACCCTTCCCCAATCACTATATCCTCCCCATCTTCTTACAATGATGGGTTCGTACTGCTGCTCTATAGCCTCGATCTGTCTCTGTGCTCGAGTAGCAGACCCCTCAGCTTCTTGTTGCCCTATGTTGTCAGCGGCCTCTAGTGCTGGTGGCAGTAAATATGTTGCAACTTAGTTTGCTTTCGCTCTGGCTTTTCCTGGAAGTGCGACCAGTGGTACTCTGGAAACTGCGGTACAGCAGCCACAGTCTTAAAATATGTGACCAGCTGGATGTTGTCTGCTGCTCTCTGCCATCATGTATTTTTCTTTTTCTTTTCATTTTCTTCTACGTAAAAGGCCCTCAAGTGGCCTTCCACATATGAGAAGTAAATAAACAGAAAGAAGGTTCATTTACTACACATTTGTAGCAACTGGACCTTTCCTACACTGCATCACACGTCACAGTAATCTCATATCCCCTTCTCTCAACGCAGTACAGCTCCGGAATAGTCATGTCGTCTTCTGGGGTCACCAAACCTCTATAGAATCCTAATGCGGTATTTCTACCGACTGCGGTGCTCGACTGGTGGTGGACTGTGAACGCCTGACCAGAGTCCAGATGCCAGTTGCCCAATCATGGTCTATGCTTGACCTAGGACTGTAGTTTTGTCAAGGTGACGTGCTGTGGTAGAGAGGGCTTCATAAATGGTGATCACACCTGCTCACAGTATACGAATCCGTGCAGATATCAAAGCTTGAGTGAATGCCTGCTCATCATCAGCTATGGCATCTGAGATACGTCTGTTAAGAAGTTGTTGGCAGCAGATTAATCTTATGATCAGAAAAACCGGACTCTCACACAAGAAGTAAAACCTTTCAGAGATAGTTTCCTTTCAGCACGTTTCTGATTGAGATTCATCATCTTGATAGTAACCTTGCCCCAGTTCATATCCAACATGCGGACAGATCAAGACTCCGAGCACCATATCCGAATCATTGTTTCAGGGACAAGTGACACTACCACCGGGTGGGGTGGACTTGCCTCTCCAGGTGCTGAGTTTCAAGTCACCATCTTGTCCTGAATAATGAGTACTCCTGTTAACACTATATTCCTTCTGTATGGTTCCAGCTAAGGTGCTTAGGGTCTGGTTCGGTCCAGACTTTCAGCTGGGTAAAAACTGAGATGAGATTAGGAACAGTGTAGCCAGTCTCACCCATCACATAAGCTGAGACGAATCTATCTCTGAAAGGTTAGACAGAGGTGGTGAATGCCTACATTTCCTCCATAACATATTACACACTGACCATCGTCTCTTGCCTCAGGTAATCATTGAACCAGATCCGAGTGTCTACAGTTTCGCTTCTTGTTTTAGGGTCGGGTATCTTGTGTCAGAATGTCCATCTGCTGCCAACATCCTCTGAACAGAGGACAATGATGGATATCGTGGCTGATGAAGCAAAGGCATGCGAGGTGACTAATTTGCAGAGATTCCTAGATAATGAGCAAATGTGGTCATCTTTAATCCGGTAATTCCTCCACAGCTCTTCCCTTTGACAAAGTTGCAATTCTGGGTCAAGCGTAAATCAAGATTGGGAGCCTGGCGTCTGGAATGTTGTCAGCAGCTCACAGTCCTCTGCCAGTTGGACAATTCGGCCAGAGGAGCGTCAACACTTGTATACTAAAGAAAGTCAAGAGAGAATATGAGTGAGAATATTCTGGATGATATTCTGGGCGTCTGTGAGAAAAGAAACAATCTATTTCAGAGGACTTTCGTGAACTATGGACAAGATGCCCCAAATCTGACATGAAAGTCCTACCAGAGCTGGGGTGTAGCCAGTTCAGGATATACAATACAGTCAAGGCAGTGCCATAAACCGAGCTTATCCTAGGTACGCGAGGGAGCAACGAATCTGCTCTCCACGTTGTCACTCAGTTTACAGACATTGCTGACTCGTGAAGGTATGTTGAACAGGAGTTGAAGAGAAAGCTGAGGGTGGAGTGGGAGGTGCTGATCCCCAGTGAATTTGTTGCAAGGTGGGTGAGAGTGGCGAAGATGGCCCGTGTGAATGGGCCTACTCTGAGCGTACGCC
>JAOPJV010134713.1:0-14105 GCA_027122495.1 Muusoctopus longibrachus
GGCTGATCCCTGCTAGAGCAGGGATCAGCCCATGGCCCACATGTATAGTAGAAATTGCCATGTATGGCCCACATGTATAGTAGAAATTTAACGTTCATAAATAAATAAATGAATAAGAACATTCATTAATGGAAGTAAATAGGGTTTTAAAGTTAATGCATAACATAAATGAATGAATCAGAGCATTCTTAAGTGAGTAATTATTGTTATTTAGTGAATAAGTCAGGAAGAAATCTTTAGATGAATAAATAAATTATGCAATTAAATCAGGGATAATTTTCTTAAGTCAATGATTATTAAACAAATAAATAATTAAATCAGGATTTTTATACAGAAATGAAGTGAGTATGGACTACTGGAAAAAGCTGATGATGATTTACACTGCCGCATCTGAGTTTCTCGCTACATGTGATATATGTTTGACATGTGTAAGGTAAACAGGATTACTTGTCTGGACCTAACGGTGTTGACCTTACAGTCAACTTTTCTAGTTAGCAAATTAGAAATAGTAGAAACAGCAGCCAAATCTCCCTTAAACCACACTACTGTCTTAAGAGGTACACTTTGGATAATGTAGTCTGGGGTACACTATTCTCGGAAAAAAATACTGAATAGTCTTAGCTTTGTTCATAGGTCTGTTTGATCATAGGTCTGTTTGGTCATAGGTCTGTTTGGTCATAGGTCTGTTTGATCATAGGTCTGTTTGATCATAGGTCTGTTTGGTCATAGGTCTGTTTGATCATAGGTCTGTTTGATCATAGGTCTGTTTGTTCATAGGTCTGTTTGGTCATAGGTCTGTTTGATCATAGGTCTGTTTGGTCATAGGTCTGTTTGATCATAGGTCTGTTTGATCATAGGTCTTTTTGATCATAGGTCTGTTTGTTCATAGGTCTGTTTGGTCATAGGTCTGTTTGGTCATAGGTCTGTTTGATCATCGGTCTATTTGTTCATTGATCTGTTTGATCATAGATCTGTTTGATCATAGATCTGTTTGGTCATAGGTCTGTTTGTTCATAGGTCTGTTCGGACAACCTAACTCTTACTTCAGTTAACCTGACTGACGACAACGGGTTCTATGACATAGGAGTGGAAGGACATTCAGTGGACATTTCTCTAACATCATCATTATCATCATGCTGGCATGCATTAGACGGGTGATTTCAGATCAAGTTACATCCTGATTTGGAGTCACCACTCTCCTAGACAGGCTGGTGGCCTATGTCTTGTTTCATTTGGCATGTTTTCTACGGCTGCATGCCCTTCCTATCACCAACCACTTTACAGAGTGTATTAGATGCATTTTGTCGTGGCACCAACACTAGAAAGGTTGTCATGTCCAAGACACGACTAAAGAGTCCTCTCCACCCTAAGTTGTCTCCATTTGATTGCCAAGCACTTTACAGAGTACACTGGGTGCATTATATTGTGGCAGCACTAAAAAGGATGCTTTGTCTCTTGTAGACTACATAATCCTCTTTACTCTACATAGTCTCTGTTCTGATTCAAGTATGGGTAAATGGATGTAAATCAGTGAAAAAATAAAAATAGACAAATATTTCATTATCATATTCTTGTGGCCAGAATAAGTAATAAAAAAATAAAAGGAACAAAGAAAAAAAAAACTTTTATTTTCAAATAGAGTTTTAAAAGATTTACCTTGCATTATTTGAAATTTGTTTTTATATATACTGCATTAGACCTGGAGAGATGAGCCTCTATGTGGTTGTTCGGCCTGCTAGAAATAGCAACCAAATCTCCATCAACTCGCACTCTACCATCTTATAAAAGGGCACATTGGATTATGTATTCGCAGGTACACAGTGCTTGAAAAAAGATGAATGCGCATGCGTTGTCACACTGGAATGGCTTTGATCATAGGTCTGTTCGGTCAGGGCTGACCTGGGGCTAAACAGCAACAACAACACATGGTTATACATACTAGGTGGCTTATTTAATATACACTCACCATTTAAAATGTATGTTTATATATACCTCACCTCATTAAATGTTGAAGATTTTGCCAATGTTTTTTCAAAGCACAACGATCAGTATTTATTTCGACTTTCCAAAATGTTAAGTAGATGAGAGATAAGTCTTCCTTTGGATAGACACATTAGGCACATTAGGCACAGAAGACACATTAGGCACATTAGACACATTAGGCACATTAGACACATTAGACACATTAGACACATTAGGCACAGAAAGAATTGAACTTGGCACTGCAAACCAACAAAATACTTGTCAATACCACAGTGCTACCATTGCTTGCAGCTGTGAATTATATACCTCCCTATCACCTCTCCACTTTTAGAGCCAGGTGGAAATAGCCAATGAGAATTAGGGGCTTGACTACACAGACAATGCAGTGGAGATGACAGGATTTGAACTGCTGATTTCTCTCCACTGATTTCTCTAACAGCATTCTAGTGATTCAACCACCATACTCTGAAGTATGGTGGTCAAATACTTAAAAAGGTTAACACTTAACTATAAGGCCCATCATAATTATCTTTTTATATGATTTTTTTTGATTTTTTTTTACTTAGTCTGGAGGGAAGGCAGTGTCCATCACCCTTTTTCAGGGCCTCTGAGACTGGTATGAGGGATGGAAGAAGGTATCCTCAGACCAGAAACCTGGCCCAAATGCTTGCAACAGAGTGAACTCTGCTTAAGACACCCAAGGGCCAGGTGGTGGTGTTAAACCAGGCGACATTAAGTCTGCCACCCAAGTAGGCCATGATGGGATTTGAACTCAGAATGCAAAGAGCCAGAATAAATACCATGAGGCATCTCGTCTGATGCTCTAATGATCCCACCAGTCCACTGCCCTAGACTGGTACTTTATTTATCTACCACGAAAAGATGAATGGCAAAGTTGACATCAACAGTATTTGAACTCAAGAGCGCAGTGAGCAGGAATGAATACAGCAAAGCATTCTGTCTGACATGCTAGTGACTTTGCCAATTCGCTGCCTATAAGTCTATTACCACAGATATCACAATGATATGGTTTCTCTCCTGTATGAATACGTTTGTATTTAGTGAAGTAACCTGTTTTAGAGAAAACTTTTTGCAAATATCACAGCAGTATGATGATTTTCTCACCTCTTTCGGCATCGCTTCAGGAAAAATCACATAATTCATTTTTCTTATGTAATTCATTTTACAGGAGAATGAGACTTTGGCTGTGCAGCAGGAATGTTTTGAAACTTTCAACTGGTCACCATTGAAAGAGACTTTACGGATTGTACTGGAAATAGATAAAAACCCAGAACTTGAAGAAGGTATGTTCCTTTGTTTACATTTTCATTTTTATCCCTCCCACCTCTTGCCAAGTTCCTGCAATAACAGCTGCAATATTCCAAATACAGCAGCAAATTGGCAGTGTCGTTAGCATGCTGGACAGAATACCTTGTGGTATTCATTCTGGCTCGCTGCACTCTGAGTTCAAATCCCGCCAAGATAAACTTTGCCTTTCATCCTTTCGTGGGTAGATAAATAAAGTACCAGTCTAGTGGGGTAGACTGGTGGAATCATCAGAGTGTCGGACGGGATGCCTTGCGGTATTCCTTCCAGTGCTTTGCGTTCTTAGTTCGAATCCACCTGTGGCTTACTTGGGTGTTAGACTTAATACGTCACCCAGTTTAACACCGCCACCTGACCCTTGGGTGCCTTTAGTGGAGTTCACTCTGTTGCAAGCATTCAGGCCAGGTCTCTCTTCTGAGGATATCTTCCTCCCTTCCACCAGCCTTGGAGATCCTGAAAAAGAGTGATGGGCACTTCTCTCCCTCCAGACTAACCAGGAAAAAAAAAAAGCAAAAGAAAAAGGAACATGCTGCAGCTATGTTTGATCTGCTTAGAACTTTACTGAGTTAACTCTTAGCTGAGATGATGACCCTGATATGACTTAGATTTCAACTGTGACGGAGATGCCACAGGTGGATATTTTGCAGCATGAATTTTACTGGGTCTACCTTAACCACTGTAAATCATTGTGAACCTGTGGTAGGTTAACCTTACTGCTAATATCAGGTATGATCAGCAGCTAAGAAGAAATGGGGCAGGGGTGAGTGGATTATCTTGCTTCAGCTCGAGATATAAAAGGATAAATATCGTTTTTGTGTTTTCTTATAAAATGTTTATTGATATTATATATTCTAGATTTCATGACAGAAATTATTATTATTTCTACTACAGTGAGATCAGGTGGAAGTGGCTAATGCCTACATTGCTTCAGTGGTGTATTACCATCTGACTATCAGGAAACATCTGACCAGATTGGAGTACATGCTCTTTTGCTTATTGTGGTAGGAACAGGTTCCGCTGGTCAGGAGATCCATCTGCTGCCAATATCCACTCCATGGGGGTCTCAAGATGCCATGACTGTTGATGCACAGGTACATTCTGAGGCTGACGCACCTACAGAAATACCTAGACTACTACTATGACGACAAGGAAGGTGAACAAGTGTGGGTACCATTGGTGCAACATGTCTTTCTGCAGCTCGTCTCTTTGACCGAGCTGCAGCCATGGGTCAAGCGCAGACCAAAGGTTGCACATTTGGCATCTGGAATGCTGCCAGGCACTTACTGCACTCTACCAGATGGACAATGTAGTCAGCAGAAAAAAAACAACACTCACATTCTAAACAGGGTTTGTGGAGGGCATGAGCAACGATGGCTTAGGAATTACTCTGGGCATCAGTGAGGACAGTGTGAGTAGTTTCTTCTGGAGGATTTTCAGATCGGGGATTATAGATAATTTCGAAAAGTCCTTGGCTTGGCAGTGCTACAGAAGGGGCATTACCTGTTTGGGACAAGCTCTACAGACATGGAAGTGCCAACAGCCAAACCTGCCCAAGATGCGTTCAGGGCGATGAAACCGTCTTACATGCACTCATTTGGTGTCTGTGCATTGCTGACTTTTGGGCTTGTGTTGAACAGCTGCTATCACGTGTAGGATGGATCTGGCTATCAGCCATATCGATAGTGAAAATCGACCTGCCATCTTCCTTTGGCAGTGAAGAGTGGCTAGTCTTCCTCTGCCTGGTGGCTATCATGTTGGAAGTTGTGTGGTGAATGCGGTTAAAAGGTTTGAAGATAGGGATTTTCCTCTCTGACCAAGCTCTCATTAACTTATTTGAGTACCACTTGAAGAGGAAGGTGAGGGTAGAAAGGTGGTGCTTGCCCTCCAGTGTGTTTTATGAAAGGTGGGTGAGAGCGGCGAGATTGACGAGGCTGAATGGGCCTACTTTGATTATGCAATTCTAAACAGGATTAAAGAAACTGGGAGAAGGCACTTTTGATGCAGTATCCGGGACTTTGTGTGGAGTTTTCCCCCTAATTACCCACGGTAGTCTTCCACCACTATTGAGGCCCTTTTCTTGTTATCTATTGTTGTTGTTGATTTCGCTTACTTTTTACTTGACATAAACCACCACTGCATTGTATTTCATCCTTGTACTGTCTCCAACATCTTGGGCCCTTGCTGCCAATAAAATAAATCAACATCATCATCATCATCATCATTATTATAGTCAGTAAAGTGGGAGAACACAGTATTTACTTATGTCTCTTTATATTTTTAGTAAAAAGAAAAAAAAAGTATCAGTGTCAAAATCTTTACATTTTAAGTTCAGATCCTGTCAAGGTCAACTTTATCTTTCAGTGTTCCAGACCTGATAAAATAAGTATCAGTCAAGTCCTATTATAGATTCTGTTAACTAGATGCCCTTCTCCTCAACAAATACCCACCGATGGAACCTCTATGTGATCGCTCAATCAGCTAGAAAAAGCAACCAAATCTCCCTCATATCACATCCTACTAGCTAAAAAAAGGAAAGGACACACTGCATAATGTAGTCCTAGATACACTATGTCTGAACAAAAAACAAGACGAAATAATCAGGGCTGACCTGGGGCTAAACAACTACAACAACAAAAAATCTGTGGCTTTGTGCCAGTGTGAGAACTTACTGACATTTTAAAAGTTTAGGCTGTGAATTGGAGTCGTTAGAATGTTGGATAGAATCCCTTGTGGTATTCATTCTGCCTCACTGTGTTCTGAGTTCAAATCTCACCGAGATCAACTTTGCCTTTCATCCTTTCAGGTTAAATAAATAAAGTAGCAGTCTAGGGTGGTGGACTGGAGAAATCATCAGAGTATTGGGTGGGATGCCTTGCAGTATTTGTTCCGGCTCTTTGTGTTCTGAGTTCAAATCCTGCCATGGCCTACTTGGGTGGTAGACTTAATCCGTCGCTTGATTAAACACCACCACCTGGCTCTTGGGTCCTTATAGCAGAGTTCACGCAGTTGCAATCATTCGGGCAAAGGAGTGTCGGACGAGATGCTTCGTGGTATTTAATCCAGTTCTTTACATTCTGAGTTCCTATCCTGCTGTGGCCTACTTGGGTGGTACACTTAATCTGTGGCCCTTGGATCTCTTTAGTGGAGTCAACTTTATTGCAAGCATTCGGGCCAGGTCTCCAGTATGATGATACCATCCTCACTCCCTCCCACAAGTCTCAGAGGCCCTGAAAAAGGGTGATGCCTTCCCTCCTGATTAACCGATAAAAAAAGACTTAGAATAGGTAGGATTGTTTTACAAATACATATGTTTGTATGATATTATTTGAATAATCATTTTACAGCAAGATATCCATGTCTCCTCAGTGGGAGAGATAGAGCAATATATCTTGGGTAAGGAGACACAGTTCAAGAATGCAGTGTTTGATAGGAAGTCCGGCTCCTTAACTGCTCAATAGTTTAGTCTGTCTCTCTATAACATTTATTAGTACATTATCACTGGTACATTATCCCTTAATTAAAACTGTGATTATCATATATTTGACTATTTTATGTTGCTCATTCTTTAATATTTTCTTTCTTCCTACTTTTGCAGATGTTTTGCAAGTGTTGAGTCAGAAGCTTTCCTCGCTGCGGATGCATCTGTCAGCTTTAAGAAGTGCTGATCACTAACATTTACCATCTCTCCATGTCTTCAACTGTTAATTTATTTGCTAGTATTCCATTTTATCACATTTCTTCACTACCTTGCCACATAGATTGTCATTTGTTGTCGTCTCTTGAAATGTTTGTGATATTTTGTCATGAAGACCTACAGAGGAGCAATGTCAGAGAGACTTGCAGAGAAGCATAACCATAGAGGAAAGGGTGCTGTTGAGAATACCTCACTCTCATATTTTATGTCTATTGCAAGACATCCTGTGGTCAGGAATTGGTAATATAGCTAATCGAACTAAGTATATATATAATGTGTCATGTTTACTTGTTCTTTTAATCTCAAAACAGTTTTTGAACTTTTGTTTTCTGGTCTCATGAAAAAATCATTTATCATTTTTGTATAA
This sequence comes from Muusoctopus longibrachus, assembly GCA_027122495.1. Classification (NCBI taxonomy): domain Eukaryota; kingdom Metazoa; phylum Mollusca; class Cephalopoda; order Octopoda; family Octopodidae; genus Muusoctopus; species Muusoctopus longibrachus. The sequence continues at coordinate 7,371 of JAOPJV010134713.1, forward strand.
GTATGGATATGAAGTTATATTTATATATTTAATATTTTAAGATTTACATCAGCAATTTGTCAAGTTTCCTTTCTTACTTTGTTATTGAAATGATGATTTGTGTTTTGATTTAAATTTCATACTCTATTTTGCTATCATAATCTGGTTCTAAATGTTTCCAAAACAATATAAGAATTTATTTGCAAACCTATCATCTTGCTTTAATCAATTCGATATTTTGTTAGAAAAGATAAACATTGTTTTATTTTGTTTGTTATAGAGAGTTAGTGTAACACAATTATTAGGGCACCAAAAATTCCACGAAACATTCCCCTTATATATCATCATCATCATCATCATTGTTTTACATCCACTTTCCATGCTGGCATGGGTTGGATGGGTGATTTCAGACCGAGTCAGTTCCTATTTGGAGTCACCACACTCATAAGACAGGTTGTCGGCCTACATCTCACTTGCACATTTCATTTGGCATGTTTTCTACAGGTGGATGCCCTTCCTATCACAAACCAATTTACAGAGTGTACTGGGTGCATTTTATCATGGCACCAACACTAGAAAAGTTGTCACGTTTACGACATGACTAAAGAGTCCTCTCTACTCTGTTGTCTCCATTCGATCACCAAACACTTTACAGAGTGCACTGGGTGAATTTTATTGTGGCACCAGCACTAGAGAGGATGCCTTGTCTCTTGCTGGCTAAAGATTCCTCACTGCTCTACATAGTCTCTGTTTTTTGAGGGCAATCTTTTTTAAATATTGCACATGTTACAATTACTTTTTCCCAGCAAGATTTAAACTCATAAATATGCACTTAGTAAACCCAGGAAGTCTACTAGAGAAAACATTTTAATTTCCATTGTCTTTTGGTCTAAACATGTTTTACTGTATGGCTGAATGAATGATACGAGTGATATTTCTCCAGATATAACTGAGATCAATGTTTTGTTGGTGAATTCACAATTTGGACGTATTTCTTCAATCAACATAATTGCTGGTGAATGGTGTTATTGTTCTCGTTAAATCTTTTCACCAGCTGCTATGTTTGATTTGAATCTAATTCTATGACAGTCATAGCTTGTCTTCAGTGATGGTCAGCTGTCTTTCATTGTTCATAATTTTCTAATCACTTGTTTTAGAGATCATACATTAATCCACCCTCCTTTTCCAAATGCTGTCTATATATCAACTACTTCTGTCTGTGTTTGTCATAAATTTATTAATCTCAGATAACAGAAATTGATATCTTCGGGATTTTCTGAATTGCTAGTACTTTATTTGAACTGTATCTCATGTTTTCAACCTTTCAGTTAACTTGGAGTCGCTAGTTATTTCAAAGTTTGTGAAAAGTTAAATGTCACCTATGATGACTTGTATAAAATTTAGGTCTGAATATCAACTGGGAAAAACTTGTATTTTTGAAAAACAAAATTTTTATCACCACAAGTTTGGATCAGTTGCTACCCAAAAGATTATTATCATGGCTTAACCCTTTTGTTACCATATTTCTATACAATACCTGTGTAATTCAATTAATTTTGAAAAAAAAAAATCAAAAATAACTGGTGTTTGGAACATAACTTAACAAAAAAAAAATGCTTACATAAAATTATGATAGGTTTTAATTTAAGTATAAACACTTGAAAACCAGAGGTTTTGTATCATAACCAGATGTAGTCTCAGGCGGGTTGTTGTCAAAAGGGTTAAAAATTAACCTGGTAGGTTTAACAGATTATTGTAGTCTATTATAATGGCTTAATACTAAATATAACAGATTGTTTGATTGAGCTACAAGATGTAGTTGTTTATTGCAATAGCTTTGTAGACTGAAATAGCTAGTATTCTAATGTCTTAATAGATTAAGATTATAGATCTGATAGTTTATTTTGCATGCTTGCAATGTTTCAATATATGCCGGAGCAGTTTAATATTTAATTAACTTATAAACACATTTAACAAAGTTTAATTATTCTATAAAATAATTTTTATTTAGTGTTTAGTATGGTGTTTAGTTGTGTTTAGTATGGTGTTTAGTTGTGTCAAAGAGAAATATTTAGAATGATGAAGACATTGAACATTTATATTTAACCATTAAGATCACCGTTGATCTACTCTGCTATATTCTTTTGAAAGATTATCACCAGCTGTTATACTTATCCTCGTCATCTAACAACCTTGTCATTTAGTAACTCCTCGTCTTTGTCATCTAATAAGTTCTTGTCTTTGTCATCTAGCAACCTCTCATCTTCGCCATCTTGCAACCTATTGTCTTTGTCATTTAGCAACCTATCATCTTTGTCATTTAACAATCTCTCGTCTTTGTCATTTAACAATCTCTCGTCTTTGTCATCTAGCAACCAGTTTGTCATCTAACAGCCTATCTTCTTTGTCATCTAACAACCTCTCATTGTTTGTCATCTAACAACATATCAAATTTGCTAAATCATCATTTTTATCAAAGTTTTTTTGTTTACTAAAAGAATTATTGATATTTGCCAAACGCAATTGTTTATCAACATATTTCTATTGTAAGTGAATTTAAGAGATTGTTTCTGCTACTACTGCTGCTGCTGCTACTACTACTGATCTCAGTAACAGAAAGTCTGTTTTTTTTAAATTTTACTGTGAAGGAAGACCGATATTTACAACACCTGTGGTCTAATTATATTATTAATTAGAGTCGTTAGCACATCGGCAGTATTTGTTCTGGTTCACTGTGCTTTGAGTTCAAATCCTACTGAGGTCAACTTTGCCTTTCATCCTTCCGGGGTCGATAAAATAAAGTACCAGTCAAGTACTGGGGTTGTTGGCCTTGTGCCTATGTTAGAAACAATTATTGTGAAGTGTTGGGATGATATAGTTAAGACAAATACTTCGATTTTTCACTTATCTATTAAAGACTTTTTTTCTTTTTATTCTGTACCTTTTGATAAATATAATGATTGTAAGTTCAAACCTTGGTTGTGACTCAAAATATCATACCTGAAGAAGCATTTGTACAAACCTGTTAAAACATTGTAGATGTATAGAATGAATAAAATTGTATATAGTTCACATATAGTCTGCAAATCTTTGTATGATAGTACCATATTTCTTAACCAATCTCAAATACCTATTTCATTGACCACTACACCCAAATATTCCTTTGCCAACTACCCCAAACTTTCTACCCCTTATATCCCCATTAAATAGATACTACACCCACTACTAAGACCAAACATTGTCTGTGCATACCACACCTGTTTCCTAACGACTTCCTTGAACTGTTCACCTCTACAAATGTCATGGTCGTTAAACTCTCATTTGTTGACCTTTTAACTTAATATCTTCAACTTTTTACATACCTACCTAACCTGTAATATTTTTTATTTTCATTTTCTATTTACCAACTTATTTCCTTTTTTCTTTTTTCTTTTTTCACTTTTATCAACTTAATTCTTCTTGTGAGCTGTCTTTTTAATATTATTTATGCTTGTGCGAATTGGCAGAGTTGTTAGTATTCGTTCTGGATTACTGCGCTCTGAGTTCAAATCCCGCTGAGGTTGACTGCCTTTCATCCTTCCAGGGTTGATAAAATAAAGTACTAGTCACACCAGTGTGCCTATGTTAGAAACAATTATTTATACTTGTGCATCTCTACTTATATTCATATTTAAGTCTTAGTATACCTCTAAATCTTTTATTGTCCTCCACCCCAATTTACCAATCTCAAACTTCCACCCCTTTCCTTCCACCCACCAAACCATACCTTCTAACTTTCATGCCCTCCTCCCCTCCCACTCTTATCCATTTCCCCTTTCCACTTCCTCTCTCTCTCTAGCTTTACTAAAATATCATTGCAATGTTGTAAGAATATGAAAAAATTTACTTATAAACTACTCTTTTGGTATTGACTTCTTCCTACTATGTGAGCTACAAATATTACAGACAAATCAAAGGCACAGTAATGGGCACAAAAGTAGCTCCTACATATGCAAATATAGTAATGGGATACCTTTATGAAAAGGTGAAAACAGTTTTCGGAGAAAACTTTCATATATATGTCATTGGAAAAAGGTATTTAGATGATTGTTTATTTTTTGGACAAAATCTTCAGAAGAACTATTCTCATTCTACAACACACTCAATTTTTTACATCCAGCAATTAAATTTACCATGGAAAAAGAACTTCCATTTTTGGATATTACTATTAAGAAGAAGGGGACAAAGATAACAACCGACATCTACTACAAAAAAACAAAAAACAAACTTCAATTCTTGTTACCCCAGTCACACAAAACAAAATATCCCATACTGTATGGCTAGAAGGATTTGCACCATAGTCTTAGAGAAAAATATTAGAGAAATACGCCTTTCAGAACTTAGAAGATGGACTCCGAAAAATATAACACAATTCCGGAATCAACCCCCCAAATCCAAAAACAGCCAAGCAATTCCTCTTATCACAACGCACGATCTGAATATCACAAACGCATACAACATGGTGTTAAAAAGTTCTTTTGGGTCTTTCAACAAAGTGAAAGGATGAAAAACCTAATTCAAGAAAAGGATGTGATCCACAGCCACCACCAACCAAAGAATTTAAAGAAACATCTAACTTGTGCAAAATTTCTTTCAGGGGATTTTCATAAATCCAAGGTGAAACCCTGCAATGACCCAAGATGCAACACCTGTGCATTTATTTAGGGTGGAAGTGAATTCACATTCAAATGTGGAAAAACATTCAAAATTCAATCAAACATGAATTGTAAAACTTACAACCTGATTTACTGCATAGCATGCACTAACTGTGGAGAAAATTACATAGGTCAAACCGGTAATACTTTAAAAGATCGTGTCCACATACATAAACAACAAATTCGTCAGCCAGAAACACATCAAATTCCACTGAGTGAACATTTAGAAGTATGTAAAGAGAGATAATTTAAAGTTATGCCTTTTTACAAATGTAGAACAAACAATGAGACTTTAACTTTTAACGAATATTTAAATAAATGAATGTTTGTTGGTTGTGTATAGTGTGATGATGATGATGTGTAAAGGCATCATAAATGTGGGAAACAAAACAAGACGAGTGTGTATATATACACAACCAGGTTTATTCGTTAATAAAAATTAATCTAGCTCGGCACGATTTTTGTCTACTAATTGCATCAGTTAATCGAAGAGTTTCAACTCTCTGTATTACATATGTGTATTACCGCATCGTGTACATTTAGTATGCAGTTAACTCCCCTGAGGTATTTTACCTCAGCCATATTGTAAATAATTAAGTGTAAGTATGCTTCTAGTAAGATAAAAGCAACTTGTTCATTTAAGTTACGTAATTTCTACCCTTTATAATTTACAACACTTATTGACCATGTCAATAATTATGTAGTGTTTTCATATACGTTAATATATTTCTCATCTACTTTACAATTAAGTGTTTATTAAGTTGATAGTGGGAAGAGGTGTGAAAGGGCAATGTTGACTATGAGATTTCTAACATATTAAGCTTTCTAAAGAATGTCTTTCTTCTCTTCAAAATTTGTATGAAGTGTGTTGAGAACAGTATTTAAATATCGACAGTCTACACTGAATCTTTTGTTCAAACGGCTACTTACACAAATTCTATCTCAAGGCGTTAAGCTGTATGCTTCACACACGTTACATACATGCATTCCGTTTTCTTGATTCGTACGTAGTATGTATGTCAATATAATCATTAACTATTAATTTTTATGAGGTTCTCTGGCAGTATTTCACCTCTATTCAATAGAGGTGTCATTTTAAACAAAGAATAATTCACACAACATTATTTGTATTTCGTAACAGAATAATCTATGTTTATAAATAGCATCCTTTTCAAAAACTGCTCAATCTATGATGGTGTGAGTCATGGTTGTACAATTTTTGTTGTTCTTTTTTGTTTCAAATTATCAGTTTTACAATAAAGTTATAAACGAATAAAAAAAATTTAATTAATGTAAATTTCAATTGATTATTTGATTGTGTACACTCTCTTCGAACCAATTACAGAAACATTGATAGTTAGTTACAGATGAGCAATTTGTTGCGTGCTGTTTAGCTCCAGGTCAGCCTTGATTGGACAGACCTATGATCAATCTCATTCCAGTCGTGAACATCACTTCTTTTTTTTTTTTGTATCAGAGAGTGCATTGTCCAATTTATCCATCTTTTTTTTTCAGGCGGTAGGGTGTGATTTGAGGGAGATTTGGCTACTATATTTTAACAGGTTGAGTGACCGCGTAGAGAATTGGTGGGGAAACCTTTTAGAACCGGGTGCGAATTGCAAGTGCATAAGAACCTGTGGGTCCGCATGTGTGCTGAGAAAAATAATGAATCTTTAATTTTTAAAATTCATAGTTATGCAACTTATATTAAATAACTGTTTTAGTCTTACGGTTTAAACTACCTTTTTTTCATATTAATTTTTAGAGACTTCCACGGCGGGGGCGATTTCAAATTTGGATGCGGTCGAAATTTTTCCCGCGTAGAGGCTCCACCATCGAATGAGAAAGTCGTTATTGTTACATAGCCCTAAGTCAGTCTTAATCGGGCGGATCTGTGATCAAGGGCATTGAAGCCACGACTATCTCATCATTTTTTTAATATCTAGGACTACATTGTTCAATGAGTCCTTCCCTTTTTTAAGGCGATTTGAGGGAGATTTGGTTGCGGTTTCTAGCAGATTGAGCGACCACGTAGAGGCTTCCGCTGAGGCTCGTGGAAGAG
>JAOPJV010135678.1:0-10163 GCA_027122495.1 Muusoctopus longibrachus
AGTAGAAGACACTTACCCAAGGTGCCACACAGTGGGACTGAACCCGAAACCATGCGGTTGCGAAGCGAACTCCTTAATCACACAGCCATCTGCGCCTATATATATATATGTGTGTGTTGGGTAAAAGAACAAGTAAGAGAACTCAATTCGTAGAAGAGTGAAATTTACTTGTATAAATACACACTAGTGTTCGTAGCTACCAATGGTTTCATGGTGGAGAACCCATGGGTGGGAACTCACCAATCTTCAGGCAGTGTGAATTTCCAGTGTGGTATCTGGAAATTCACACAGCCTGAAGTGTGTATTTATACAAATATATATATATATAACTCTAAATCCTAGTTTATCTCCATAATCAGTCTAACATAGTACTAATAAAGTAAGAATCACATTAAGTTAAGTTCCCAGGAGACATCACAGACATGCAGCAATTGTCAAAAATGATTAATTATATAAAACATTGAACAGGTGTTCTAATTAAACAGTATCCAGCTGGTTTTTTTTTTAATTAACTATACAATGAAGTATTTCCAGTTGCCATAGTTTCATATATCCCCAATGGGATAGATTGTAATAACCACAATGATGAGCATGGAAGCACAAGAGAAAATGAGGGTAAGATAGGAAGCTATGAGTCCTATATACCATGTCACAACAGTATTGTGTCCATGTTAATCTCTAGTGTCCAAAGCCATTAACCCTTTCATTACCATATTTCTATTGAAATGCACTGCCTATGATTTCCAATTAATTTTGAAAATAATCAAGAATTTGATAAAATAACTAAATTCTTCGTTATTAAGATGGTGTTTGGAACATATCTTAATAAATCATCACCATCGTTTTACGTCCGCTTTCCATGCTGGCATGGGTTGGATGGGTGATTTCGGCCCGCGTTGCTTCCTCATTGGAGTTACCACTCTCCCAGACGGGTCAGCAGCCCACGTCTCGCTCGTGTTTCATATATATATATATATATTTATACATACTTATAATAACAGTTTGACTCAACAGTTTTGAAGGCCCTGAAAATGGGTGATGGGCACTGCTCTTTCTCCTGACTAAGTGATAAATAAAAGCCATTTTAAGTGGGGTTATGACCCATGAGTAAGGAATCCTTAACAGTGGGAAATTAGGTAAAACTACATCGTTATTTTAGACTGATTAACACTAAGAAGTAAACTATTTGATAAACAACTTTCTAAACTTTGTCTAAATTTCTGAGATGAGGAATTATCATTACTACCCACTGGTTTATTTGAACTAGTGTCCTTATCCTGGTTGCTATGATCACAACTTTTCAGTTGTTGCACCTTCCGGCCTTCTTCAGGTGCCTGTCCTTTTAGGTAATGTTCACGGAATTTTGAACTGAACCCTTTATTCAAACCATGGGGGTAGATAGTTCTTATTCCATTATCCAAGCTTGGACAATGGAATGAGAACTATCTACCCCTGTGGTTTGAATAAAGGGTTTGGTTCAAAATTCACCTGAAGAAGGCCAGAGGGTTCAACAGCTGAAAAGTTGTGATCATAGCAACCAGGACGAGGACACTAGTCAGAATGAACCAGTGTGTAATATACTTTTTAGACCAATCAGTCAAGTTAAATGTGGAAAAATAAAATGAAAAAAATATCTTAATTTTTGTACATATATTGTTGAAGGAACAAAATAAAATTGGTAATTTGCTTTGTTAATAGATATCTAATTAGTGAATAAATTTATTTAATAGAAATGAAGAATCAATTGATTTAATATAGATATTTGTAATAGAAAAAGTAAAATTATGCTAAGATGAAATCATTTTGGATGTATAAGGCCAAAAGAAAATACTGTCAATAATTTTGCTATTTTTAAATTTAATTTTAATCTAATGCTCTTGAGAAAGTCATGAATGTTACTTAATCCCACATCTCTCCAATTATAGTAAACTGAGGTCTAGTCTTTCTCTCAAATCAATATTTATGCTTTGTTTTAACCTCTTTCATTTGATCTATAGTAAAATCAGGCTAGGTTCAAGTATATATCATTTATAGATATGAAATGGTTGAATAGATATGGTAGAAATCTGGGCTGTGAGTTCATATCCCAGTGTTTTGCTGTGTTTCTATCTCGGAAAGATAACTCAATTTACTTAGCAAGAAAGTAAGAGATCTTTTACAGAGAATATCGTTATTGACTTTTTCTCTTTTCCTCACTCCTAGATTTTTTTTTTACTCTTTAGTCTGGAGGGAAGTCAGTGCCCGTCACCCTTTTTTCAGGGCCTCTGAGACTGGTAGGAAGGATGAAGGGAGGAAGGTATCCTCAGACTGGAGACCTGGCTCGAATGCTTGCAACAGATTGGACTTCACTAAAGGCACCCAAGGGCCAGGTGGTGGTGTTAAACTTGGATGACAGATTAAGGCTACCACCCAAGTAGGCTATGGTGGGATTTGAACTCAGAACACAAAGAGCTGGAATAAATACTGCAAGGCGTCTCCTCTGAGGCTCTAATGATTCTGCTAGTTCATCACCCTAGACTGGTACTTTATTTATCTACCCTGAAAGGATGAAAGGCAAAGTTGACTTCGGTTGGATTTTAACTCAGAGCGCAGTGAACTGGAACAAATATTGCAAGGCATTCTGTCCAACGCACTAATGACTGCCAATTCACCGCCTATAAAGATGAAGGGCAAGATCCCGAAATATTAGATTCTTCACTTCTCATGGCAATTGGACTTATCAAACTCTTATGATTTATCAAACCTATGATTAAAGATGTTCCAGTCATGACCATCCTGTCTTTTATTCAGACATAGTGTACTCAGGACTACATTATTTAATTAAACATATAGATATAGATCAATGTTGTATTAACTGTAACTATAGAAACAGAAGTAGCTTCACCATCAGTTTGAGGCTGGAAGAATGGTTGTTGTCCTTTAGCTCCAGGTCAGCTCTAATTGAACAAGTACAGCAAATTGGCTGAGTCGATAGAGCATCTGATAAAATGCTTTGCAGTATTTGTTCTGGTTCACTGCACTCTAAGTTCAAATCCTGCCGTGGTCAACTTTATCTCTCATCCTTTCAGGGTAGATAAATAAAGTACTAGTCTAGGGTGGTGGACTGGAAGAATTGTTAGAGTGTTGGACTATCTTTTCTGGATTTCGAGTTCTGAGTTCAAATCCCGCCATGGCCTGCTTGAGATATAAATGTAAAATCTGAAATCCAAGGAAACTGGTGATGATCTGCATCAGCACCAATTAGTCCGTTGTCCATTTTAATTGACTACAACCAAAACAGCAACAACACTTTCTCTCTCTTCCTCACTCAGATGAAGGAAAAGGGCCCAAAATGCTAGATTCTTTACTCGTCAGTGAAATTAAAGTTACCAAACTCTTCTGATTGAGCAAACCTATACTCAAGGATGTTCCAGCTGTGACCACTCTCTTTTATTCAGACATAGTGTACCTAGGACAACATTCTCTAACACGATACCCTCTCTTTAAGACAGGGATATTTGGCTGCTATGTAGATGCTCCCTTGCTGGTTAAAAAAAGAAAAGAACAAAAAAAAAAGTAAAAGATGCAACAGAGATAGCTTTTATTAGCATGCATTAAAAGGGTTTTGTTGAAGCCAATGTGGTGAAAACATTTTTTGGCAGTGTTACCAAAAGTTTTCTTTGGCTGTTCTCTATTCTTCTGTCTAATTGGATTATCTATCAGTCCCACTGCGTGGTACCTTGGGCAAGTGTCTTCGACTATAGCCTTGGGCCAACCAATGCCATGTGAGTGGAATTGGTAGACAGACACTGTAAGAAGCCTGTTGTGTATATATATATATATATATGTGTGTGTGCTTGTCACCGCTGAACGTTTATCGATTAACCGGTGAGTTTGTTTGTCTCCAAATAACAAAATGCCCAGCCGTTTTGGTAGTTCAGTGGTAGGATTCCAATACTTATTCAGTATGCTTGGTGAAAGGAAGGGCATCTAATTTTGTTGATGTCGCAGAAGCGCACAAACTAACCACACACGCACACAATAAACACCTTGTTCAACTTTAAGTGAGTGAAAGTCATCAGAATTGTATACATAGCATGGATACGTTATTGTTTTTGTAAACAAAGATGCGATTGTGATAAGTGTTTAGTGAAATAATATGGAAGGCCAAATGTCGGCCTAACCAATAACACTAAAAGAATAAATACACTTGGTACAACGTGGACAATAAAATATAAAATAACACCAGCAATGTTTTTCTAACACAATATTTATTATATATGTGTACCAAGTATGAATGAAACGCTACGGAGTCATTCAGCAAATAATATCAGAACACATGTGTATAAATTCTTACTACATAAATGATACATGCAAAACACAGATTGAAAGCCAGTCAATACTTAAGAATAATAAACCCATAGTGAAAAGATAATTGTCAATACCCAACCTTAGGTTTACGGATATAAATGCTGGTTCATAGAAATGAGTTGTTAAAACAACTGTGATTCTGGTTCATAGAAATGAGTTGTTAAAACAACTGTGGCTTCATATTTCCCGCGTTGGTAGTTGTTAAAACAACTGTGGCTTCATATTTCCCGTGTCGGTAGTTGTTAAAACAACTGTGGCTTCATATTTCCCGCGTCAGTTGATTTTGAGGAAGACGAAGATTGAGGAAGATGAAGGTGTCATGGCTGCTTCTGTGTTACTGCTGTCTTGGGTTGCGGCTAGCAAGAAATGAAATCAAACTGCCTGTGATGTGACAATGGCAGGAGTGACTGGTCTGCTGGTTAAGTCTGCTCTCTGAAAAGGCTCGCTGTCCGCTGTCACGTTTATTTATAGTTTTTCCGATACTCAAACAGTGATGACATACTTTACAGCGCCTCCTAGCGGGTTTGATTGAACAGCGCAAATGTTGTGACGTTTATCACATGCGCTGTTCAGCAGCAGTAACTAAATCTATTTTTAACTCTGGCTCTCAAAATGTGTTTGCTTACAAAACATTAATATTACAAGACAATTGTGTGTATGTATGTGGTGTGTATAGAAAGGCATTAACAATGTGTATATTCTCACTACAGTCCAAATGCAGCTTAAATCCTCAATTAAGCCTTTTCAATAAATATTATGGTATAACATGAGATTTTAAACTTGTAGTTTCTTATTTGTAGAAAAATATGGTTATGATATTAGTGTATGATTATGAAAACATAATTGAACATGATTGAACATATCTCAGACTATCTGAATATGAACACTGGCAAACTTTTGCAAATGCGCCAGAATGAGCAGATAACAATATACTTTATACAAAGCAACGATAAGCCTAATCAGCTAATGAAATGAGCTTTTCTGGCTGTTTTTGTTTTGACTAAATTAACAAGTAGGGTTTGATACATGGTTAACCTTAAAAACTTTTTGATATATTTGAGTTTGCTATAAGATGTTTCTGCTGATGTTACTGTAGCTAGTCGACCATATTCTCAAGCTAACATAAACATTAGGAAATATCTCACAAAGTTTGTAGTCCGTTAATAAATTTAGCAATTCTAAAGGTTTCAGTTCTGGTTTTCCATAATTTACTTTATATACTGACGGTAAATGTTGCATTTCTGTTGCAAAATCACCATCATTAAGCTCATTAGGATATTGGTGTGCTAACCCTTTTGCTATTTTCCAGCTCAATTTTAGATATGGCATAGTTCCACAAGAAATCAAAATTTTCGGTTAACCACTCAATAGCATTCAAACGTCCAGTTAATCCTGCAATAACATTATCAGTTAAAACATAAAACACAGATTTTCTGAAATAGGCCTCTTCTGGCAAATCATCTGCGTCAGTCATTTCCGCCAAGTTGGAATCAAGTGTTGTATCGTCGTGCGCCCTTCTTCTCTTTCGACTCGCGTCTCCACGCCCTTGGGAGAGTTTGATTTCCATTTCAAGATCCCTGGCCACCACTTTGGCTTCATTCCAGATGCTTTTCAGTTGCTTCGTATTTTCATCAAATCTTCAAGGAAAGTTTCAGTGTTAGATACCTCCGCATCCAATATGGCATCTCTGGCTTGAATGACTTTGTTGCAAATATATATTGGAGCCAAAACTTTATACCAAACAGCCGTCATTAACACACAAACCAAACCTTTTAGGTATACTCCATTCATTTTATTCCTTGTCTTGGCTGTTAAGTTAAACTCTAAAAGATTTTATAATGCTAACTGAAGACCGGTAAGATGAGATACTTTCAAGTCTGTCAGAATACCTGGTTTCTGACATTGTGTAGAAAGCAACCAATGTGATTTTGAAGAAATTCCCATCATTTAGGGCTGGAACTAAACACGTTATAAATCATCTGAACTGTTCCAAAATATGTTATGGCTTCCGGTATGCACTCCACTACGTCGTTTCCACACAAATTCAGAGTATGGCAGCCACATGGGGAAAAGATTATCATTGAACACTGCTCTGGTATCTTCTCTTGGGTGCCATTGTACTTTACCGCTATCTTATCATATGCTTGCGCTCTGCAGTCGCCCAGAGAAATGGCGTGCTCTTCCAAGGTGTTTATGATTAACTGTGCAACCCCTTCCCGGTGTTTATTACTGCAATATGCGAACTTAAGAAGTCTTTCTTATACCTCATACCTACCGCCATTTAAATTAACATACCTCAACAGAAATGTCGGCTCAACGAGGTAAGAGTCTGGAGCTGCATCCGCAATAACTGCGAAATGTTTTGAGGACTTCCTTTCCAGCAAAATATGTTACTTCACAAGGTTAGAACATTCTGAGATAAACTTATTCTGTGACTCGGGAGATAGGTTGTGAACGTGAAGGCGTAGCACATTTTACCTGTAGCACATTGCTTTTGGGAAATAGGATCCCATCTTGACAGCAGTTCTATCAGACCTAAGAAGTTTCCATTGTTTGGACCCCCAATTTGATGTGATGATCCACTAAAGACTAAACCACGTCCCCCACAAAGAACAACACCAATCATACACTTCAAAATGTTGCACCATTTCACTGCTTTGTTGCGTAGGATTGTTGCTTCTAATAAAGAGTCAGTTCCTTTTCCAGATGAAAAACGTCTTTGAAGCTCTCTCCAAGCTATATAGCATCCCTTGTGGTTATTGCTCCCTTCATCTTCTAAAACCCTAACACATAGTTTTCGCCACTTTACACTAGCTGTTCAATCTTCAGGTGATGCTATTGCAGACTTTGAAGCTGAAGCACTAGTGGTGTGCCACAAAAGTCGACATGGCAAACAATATAACGCTTCTTTCTTTTGGCTCCAAACAAGCCAATCTCTTTTGTCTCATTAGCGTCTCAAAATTTCAAGGCAATTTCTGGAGGAGGTTGATTGTTGATGTCTTTTAGCAATTATTTAGGTAGTGGGATGTGGTCACATATATGGTAACATATTTTTATATTTCTACTATATTTCTACTTGAGAAGGAAATTCATTTATAATACACCCACTGTCAAGGCTAACACTTGACTTAACATCTCTCTGTCAGAACAATCAAAATGTAGCTCTTCTTCAACTTTAGAGAAAGGAATTTCACTTGACTTTACATCAACTGATTGGGCATTTTCTACAGGGTTTTTATTTTCTATTGTCATATTTTTGTTAGGTTCACTTGTGATTACATCAGCTCCGTCTTTTAGAGAGTCACAAATTGGGCTTTCAACAGTTTCTTCTAATTCTTCCAAAACAGAGCAGCCTGAGGAGTCTTCTGCAGGAAGCGTATTAGGTGCTGCCAGCCTTACCTGGAAGAATGTCTGCTGTGTTTTTTTCCCTGACTTGCCTGTCTTTTTGTCCTTTCCTGTCGTTTCTGCCATCCTGATTTGTGAGGTTACATTCTAAATGGGTGATTTTAAAAAAGAACTTGTCAAATTTGAACCTGAAAGACATAGTAAATATATGTTATAAAATGAAATGGTGGCCTTCTTGGTTACAATGCAAATGTGACCTATAATCAACAACTAGAATTCAGAAGTCTAAGTGAATACTCTTGAAGTTTAAATCTAGGCTCACACTATTGTAGTCTTACACAACAACACAACTTATATATACGTGTAGGAATATAACCAGTGCCTGTAAAAAAGTGATACCTACCTGTTGGCTTACTTTGCTAAGTTAAGCCTACACGACAGCTAATGCTACCTAATAAAGTTGGTTATGTCATAATTCATTCAAACACTGGGCTGTACTACACATTGCTTTACGCCGATATAGGTTTAGGCCTAGCCTATGAAATTATGACTGAGTTCTTAAGCGTAGCGTTAGCCCTAGAGAGTTTGGAAAACCGCTCCAATATTCTTTTGTGATCTGTTGGTTTGGAAATTCATTCCGCTAATTAACTTTCATCAAAATGTTTTCATACTGGTTTGTAACAGTCATCGTATCAAGCTTTTTTCTTGACTAAATGATCAATGTTGATTTCATTAAACTTTGGGTCTGGGAAAAAATGATATTTGGATCAAAGTATTTTACATATTTCATTTCCCTAGATCCACTTTTATTATCAATTCTTTGATCAACCTGCTTTATAATTTCAATCAAAAATGAAGGCAGCGTTGTTTGATCACTCTCTTGTTTATGCTTAAGTTGCTGCATTTCAGGTCATATTCAAATTTTCTCCGAGTTTAGCATCACGGAAAATGTCTCATGGATCTTTTCTTTACCGGATACCTCTAAACACTTTTTGTAGCACAAAGTTTCTTAACTCCTCAAGGTCTTCAAATAG
This sequence comes from Muusoctopus longibrachus, assembly GCA_027122495.1. NCBI lineage: Eukaryota > Metazoa > Mollusca > Cephalopoda > Octopoda > Octopodidae > Muusoctopus > Muusoctopus longibrachus. Next base: position 8,730 of record JAOPJV010135678.1, read on the forward strand.
CTTACTAAGGTTGGGATTTGAAGCTTGAAAAGCTGCATTTACTGACTCGAAATTCAAAATAATATGGTAAGCAAAACGAAAATAAAGTTTATTGGTTTCGTCTTTAAGTATATCATTTACAGCACACACCATGTAATTATTTTCCGTTTCAACAATTGACATAGAGTACGCCTCGAGATACTCCTATTGCTGCCGGATTATCTGTGTACATTTCCCTCTGACCAACCAATGAGTTGTACTTGAAATGACACATTTTCGGTAGCATGTACTTCCATCATTCATTACTGAATGTAATCATCTCAACGAAGGTCGCTAACGCTAAACCAATTTGCAATTTCTGATATCAGGAAAGTTAAATTAGAAGGCGAGCAAGCAAACGCCTTTTGACAGCATAAAGCCAAACTGTGGCATGTACATTTTACAAATGTTATATTTAGGTTAATATTTCTGAATCTCGAAAACACTAAATTATGTTGCCCACTAACATTATTTGCTCCATCTGTCCCAAGTCCAATGCAATTATTTATATCAATGTTGTTCGTTGTTAAAAATTTTCAATTTCATTATAAAACTTTCGCCAGTTATTGATACAACAGAAATTATCCATAAAAAGAATGTTTGCACTCTTTAATGCTTATACGAGAAATATCTCACACACATGCATATTAGTTTTGTGACGCTTATATCAGTTGATTCGTCAATTAATAACGAGTATCTTGACTTTTTTTAAGTAGCCAAATAACTCCTCGAGCAAAGACAGAGCAATAGCATTCTTGGTAAGACTCATAAATTTTGTTTGATGTAACAACCTTTTCAAGTACACTCCCTTTACTCTAACTTGTAATTAGATCAATTTGGTGATCTACCGAGCGAACACTGCATTAACATGCTGTTTATACATTATATATAATTACAAATTTTTTCACTTCTGTATTTTGGGTGCCAGCCTTTGTAAATATATTTGAAATTAGATTTCAGTGTGCACAACTACTAACATTCTTTCTATGTTTTACAGATTTTCATGATCAGTTAGAGCTGGTTTACGCATTTCTGTTAGTACACAGTTGCAGCACTTGCATGCTGTATTAATATTCCTCCATATAAACCACTTGAACTAACTTTCACAATAATACTCTTATTAATTATTATTGTTATACTGTCTACTATCATTAATATTCCACTTTCCCATTATGGAGGGGTTGAATTAAGATTAGGTAAACATTCACAATAGGAGTACGCTGCTATTACTATAGCTAAACATTTTTTTACCTAATTAAAGCACAGAATTCACTGAATTCATAAGTAGGACATAAAAAAACAACAACAAATAAATGTAATAAACCCCAACAAAAGCCCTTTTCACCTTTTTTTTCAACTCAATTAGGCCGCAGCCCACAAAAAGCCATTTTCACATTTTTTCAACCCAAGTAGACT
>JAOPJV010138609.1:0-10148 GCA_027122495.1 Muusoctopus longibrachus
CTTTAACAGAACGAAGATACAATCGCTACACATATCAAGGAGACAGTTATGCACCACTGTCTCTACCCGGGAACAAATACAATGAAACCCTCAAATTCGCTACATATCCAAGACTTCACAATATGTGATGGTATCTCATTGTGATATCACATATATAACATTTCCAAAACTGCATCACAAATACTAGGCAATCCAGATTCTGAGGATTCTAGATTTTGGTTTACAACCTCTTCAGATCCAGAAAATGATTCAGATTTGATCAGTTAAACCCACAGAGTAATGCTCACACACCTGATATGGTGATGCTGTTTCACACACAAAACAAACATCACAGACAGCAGCCAAAAAGGGTATTTCGGCTGCTGGTAAAAACTTATTTATGAACATTTTACAATCATTAACTCACAATTACCTTTTTTCTTCTCTTTGTCTTTGCTAGAGGGTGCATGCATAGCGGTGTAGTTAGAAAAAGCTCACTTCGCTATCATATAATTTCGGGTAGGCTGAGTCACAAAAATATATATCACATACTGCTGGGATTTACTTTACCTTTCATTTTTCTGGGATTGATGTGAATATGTACCAGTAGGATACTAAGGTTTAATTATTGATGTCGCCGGTTTACACCAAAATGATATTCCAAGGAAGATAACAAGTTTTTTCATGCAATTGTTAATAATCAACTTTATTACTTTGACTAAGTATTTAATTCATACGTTTTTTCAATTAAAAATGAAAGTAATAAATTAATATATTTTTTTTAAATTCAAATTCTTTTTTCGTTAGTTGACATTTGGTGAGTCATTTCAATCCGATTACCAGCTTGGGCATTTGGTGAATTTGAACTGTTGAAAGACAAAAAAAAGAATTTTATGGTTTTATTTGTTTTCTTATTTGTTTCATGGCATTAATTTATTAGTATTAGAGGGAATAGTTGTGTATAGTCGTAGATTACAGTGTATAGTCGCAGATTACGACGTATGGTCACAGATTACAACGTATAGTCGTAGATTACATTGTATGGTCGTAGATTACATTGTATAGTCGTAGATTACATTGTATCGTCGTAGATTACATTGTATAGTCGTAGATTATATTGTATAGTCGTAGATTACATTGTATAGTCGTAGATTACATTGTATAGTCGTAGATTACATTGTATAGTCGTAGATTATATTGTATAGTCGTAGATTATATTGTATGGTCGTAGATTATATTGTATAGTCGTAGATTATATTGTATGGTCGTAGATTACATTGTATGGTCGTAGATTATATTGTATAGTTGTATAATACACAGTATAATCGTATATTATATTGTATAGTTGTAGAATGTGTTTTGTATAGTCGTAGATTACATCGCATAGCCGTAGATTACATTGTATATTCGTAGATTAGTCGTAGCTCCTGAGACACTATAGCTGAGATATAGCAATCTCGTGTAGGAAACGGATATGCATTCTTAAATTACGAGTCATATAAGTCGGAATATTGGACACTATATTATGAATCTATGATATATCGCTCGTTATATGGCGATTTTATGAGATTAATTATATTACAAATCTATCACATATCACTATCATGAAATTATGACATACTGCTATGTCAAATCTGCAACATTGTGTATGAAACTGTAACTCACCTCAGTTATTGAGCCTGTGAAAGTATTAGAAGTACATGGTTTTCCAATACTCAGTGCACTGTCAACTGTTTCAATATAACCTGAAAATTAAACCAAAAACGTTAATATAATAATGTATATAAATTCCTTTACGACACCCAAGATATGTACAAACAGATAGAGCTGAACTCTAGTTTCTTATCAACAAGGAAATGGGAGATGAATCTATTCTTGAACAGGACACCAGTCTGTCACAAGTAACATTCCCTAGTCAGGATCGTATTCCATATATCTATGTGAATATAGGTGGATAGAATTAAACGTCTCGTCTAAATATTCAATGAAGCATATTCAGCAGATTAAAAATATAATTGAATGCTCTTGTTAGAAATTTTCAGTTTAGAATGTGTGTGTGCGTGTGCGCGTGTGTGTGTGTGTGTATGTCTGTGTGTGTTTGTGTTTGTGTGCACGCGCCAAGAAACGTTAGATTACATTGTTTTGTTGTCGTCTCTACAAGGATTCAGCCAATTAGAGCTTTGTGGTACAATACATCCAGAACAATCTGTACAGGTGGAAATTTATGTTATTTTTGTAATGTTGTATAAATAATATCGCCAATCAAGACCCAGTACACAGCCCGCTTTGAGATTATAAAATGTACAGGGCTTGCAGCGCAACCATATACAATAGCAGGCAACCTGCTGTTAAAGTAAATAGGTTTCTTTTTAGCAAGAGTTTTCGTTCGGCTTCATAGTGTTAAGCAAATGAGAGCTAAATCTCCTCTTCAACGAATAGCACATCAGTTTTTCCAGACCTGATATCTATTCCCAGCTGCAGAGTAAACAGAATCCGGTAGAAATAGGTCCCGAACCCACTAACTATATGATCCCTTATTCTTTCGGACATTTCGCCTTTTTTTCAGAGGATATAGGCTATAAATTTTTATTCTATATCCTTGGTATCCATTGTACATCTCGTAGCATTGGGATGGAAGTGTAGCCATTTATATTTTGCACGAAAAATGATGTATGAGGCGCAGTAGATTAGACGTGCATGTTTTACGAATAGCATTTGCAATGCTCTATGAATTAGTACTGATTTGCTGAAATACACGATTCGACGGTTAAAAAGTTTGATAAATCGGAAAATATATAATGGGAATAATATAAAATTATGATTTTGCAACTCCACTTACCCACAATTGTCTTCTCTTCTACAACATTACCGTCCAAGTACATTCGTACACTATCGTTTGACTTTCCAAAAGTGACACTGTACCATCTGTTGAACATCTGTAATAGATGAAATATAAATATTTTAACTCTTTCCTGTTGATGATTTCTATTGGCAATAAAATAATAAATATTAATTTTGTTTTACTAGATTCAAGGCTTCATGTTGGAATGTTCAAGGTTTTCCGAAGGATACTAGCAGTAAACTGAAGTGTAATACCTTCGATAGGGGAACGAAATTGAATCAATAACTCGGCTAATATAGTGTTTACCTCTTGTGTGGTAGCGCTCACCGGATATAGCTGGAATTTTTATATTTTTGTTTCTTGTCACATTGTTCATATGGCTAAAAAACATTTAGCTGCTGAGGTCTCAGGAAACACTGCTGTCATAGTTCAGTGCAGGCTGCCATACTTAAAGTGGTGAGCGTAAAATCATTTTTAACCAATTGAAATTATAAGCGTAATGAGAAAAGTCATTAGCGTTAAAGAAATTAATCTCAGAAGAGGCAAGTGAGAGAATTCTCGAAATTTCAATCAGCCAAAAATTAAATGGAGACTATGCAAGCGAGGTGAGTCTGATATTTGGTAGCTAAAATGACAACTCCGCTATAGTTAAGTGTAAACTAGACTGAAGTCGTGAACCGAAAATAGTGCTTAATTAATTGAAATAGCTTAATGCGAAGAAAAGTCATTAGTATTAATGAAAATTTATCTCAGAAGGTGTAATATAGTACATGATAATAGTAGCTTATTGCTGTAGTTATCAGAAACAATATTTTGATGAACGTTTCGTTGATGTCCATTGTAAATACTATCATGCCTTTGCTTGGAGAAGCACGATCCTTAAATCAGTAAGACTAATCTCCCATTGATGGATACATATGATTGGGGAAAATTAAAGGAATTGACTCTAAGATACACAAGGAAGTTAAGTATTGGTTATTTCATTAATTTATTGTCATTTGTAGTGCAGAGAGAACCTTTAAAGATATACATTCTCACACCTTGCAGTAGTTATTTTTCAATGGCAAATTTAAAAACTACTCAAGTAGTATATAATTTTAAAACAATACGATATTTTTCTTAACTTACCACAGACGCTGTAATCTCCACTGAGGATATCATTCCATCTAATTTCATGAAGCCAACAAGTTTTGGAGAGCTTTTTGCATTTTCGACTTTAATGGCGATTGTAGGTTTACGATCACAATTTCCGTTACTTACAATGTAAAATGAATCTTCAGGAGAACTATTAATCATAAATTTCATTGTAATTGCAGACTTGTCCCCCAAATCGTTGTTTGTCAAAACTGGAACCACTAAAGCAGAACCATCGGTGAACTGAGCAGCATTATCATTAAATGTAATATCATCAATGGTTTGCACATACCAGCCGTTAGAGATTTCTTTAGAATCGGTCTTCAGCGGAAGATCAATCAACAGACAAGTTAAATCTAGAGAAAAAAGATGAGAACTGAGCAATAACATATCTTATAATTTCGTAGCTGTTCGATTGGCTGTAAAGAAATGTTTTGCGACATTTTATAGTCTAATGGTTCCATTAAAGGCTTCATTTCATTACAATGCTAATCCCCAATTAATCGATATAAATAATGAGAACACATCAAGTAATTCACCTACACTAGAGGTAAAATGTAGTATAGGTACAAGACAAATTTATATGACAGGTATAGTGAAGATTATCCGTAGAGAAAGAGGATTGGCGGTCCACGAAAGGATGAAAAACAAAGTCAAGTTTGATTTAGTTATAATTCCGAATAAAGGACGAAAATAAATACCGTAAGGCATTTAATGTAGTCCAGCACTGTACCGCTTCTGTCAATGTAACCCACTCCCTTGGTTTCTAACAAGGAAGGAGGAAATGCGAAATTGTGACCTTCAGGATTTTCCAAAGAGTATTAGTGGCATTAACATATTGAACATGGGTCAGCTAAGAATTGAAACTGGTCGTGTTTTCCATTCACCAGGAGCTCATCCTTTGCTCAGTGGACTTCATCAGATTAAGGCCAATATATATTAACTGATATTGATACTGCTGGTAATTATTACCGAAGAAGTGCCTAGGTGAGAATTTTTAACAGACACAAGAACATCAGATTGGATCCATTATGATCTCCCAGCGTTTTGTCTGTTGATTCTCAGTTCAAATTTCAACGAGTCACTAGAACTAAATGCAAAACTTTTGAGTAATACTCAAGTGATTTTATTTTGGTGCATTGCGAGTAATTATATTTTTGGATCCCTCTTCTTTTCCCTCGAAACTAATATACATAGCGTCAAGTATCTAGTTTAAAATTATCTAAATGTTACCCACGATTATTTTGCTAATAAATGAATCATTTATTAAAGAAAATAATCGAGTAGATAACCATCAATTAACAAATTACTAATAAGGGATGGATAACTAACTTTGGAACAATAGGGTGGATACCTAACTTGTGAAATCAGCAAACGAAAGACCAAACTTACATACCACACATACCACACACACACACAATGTACACACATCACAAACACACACATACACACCACAAACACACACATACCACAAACACACATACCACAAAGTAGATACATCACACCACCTGGTTTAACACCACCATCTAGCCCACGGGGGCCTTTAGCGGAGTTTTCTCTGCTGCAAGCATTAGCCCCAGCTCCCAGTAGGGGGTTATCGTGACCTCACGGTGCACAAAAACTCTCTACACTTCGCTAGATGCCAAAAACTAAACCCAATGGACAATTCTCCCTCAGCTTCTCTAACATCCGTGGATGCCGATCCAAACTAGACCCTAGACATCACCTCTTCCTAACATGCAAACCACACATCCTATTTCTCTCTGAGACACAAAATTTCTCAACCCTTATCTATAGTCTATCTCTACTGTCCAGGCTACACTCTTTAGACAAACTCCGCTCCAAAGTGTGGTGTCTACGCATACGTAGATTCTGCTCTCCCGCCACTTATCAGCAACAAAGATTTCCAGTTACTCTGGCTCAAAGACTCTCTCCCCAAATCCTCAAAACACATTTGCTTCCTCTACCGCTCTCCGAACTCCTCGAACCACCAACAACTCTTCGACCGTATCTATTCCTGCATCGAGGAAATCTATCTCACTTTAATTCTCTCTGAAGTTATCGTTTTTCGGTGGCTTCAATGCTCACAACTCTTCTTTGCTCTCACAATCATCCCATACTGATATAACCAGTACAGGAACCGAATCTTTTCAATCCTCAACTCTCTACAGCAACTAGATTCGTCCCTTACGTGCATCCATGACCGACACACAGACACTCCAAATACCATCTCTTTTTCACCTAAAAACCCAAACTATGTCAGACCATAGCCGTATATGCACCTATCGAGTCGTCCGACTGCCTTATTGCTACTACCCACCACATATCCACATACTAGATAACGCTCCCCAACTCCTAGACCTATGGTACTTCAAGTCAGCTGACTGGTCGGAGCTCCGCAGATTCTATGCTAACCAACCAGGGTAGTACATACGCATTGTCCCTGATACGTCAGAAATAGTTAGACAGGTGACTGAAACGATCCTTTTAGGATATCCGTTCACATTCCACACACGTCAAAACACACTGCCCTACGTCCCCCAAGTTGTTCACTCATAACTGCGCTGCAGCATTTCAGGCAAAAAACACAGCCTTCAACGCTTGGAAAAGAATCACCCACTCATACAAACTGGACGGCTCTTACCCATCACCGCGTCACCTATAATCCCTTCATCGGAACAGCGAAGAACGCCTCTGTGCAGCGCTCAGTCCTCAAGCTCTCACACATCCCAAACTGCAGCTGATCCTTTTGGTCCCTTGCAAACAAATCTCTACCAACTTTGCGGAATCCTCTTTTCTTCCACTTCTCACTCAATCATAATCGTTCTGTGAGCAGTACTCCTAAGGAGAAAGCCACTACATTTGCTGCCCATTTTACATCCAACTCCGCACTGCTCACATTAAGTATGTTTCCTCCAAAGCTGTCCCTTTCCTCCCCAACAGGCTCACCACCGCTCACACATACATGCCAAGTACCAAAGTACCTCCGGTCTCTTCAATCCAACAAGTTAACCGGCCCTGACTATGTCTCTTCCATTATCCTGAAACAATTGCCCTAGAGCCAGCCCCAACCCTCAATAAACTCTTCAATCTCTCTCACTGTCCCATTCCCAAGAAGAGCATCCCCTCTGACCTTGCCAACTATTGTACTAACTTCCAATATCCCAAAGGTGATGTAGACAACCATTAACAAGCTAATCCAACACCTTGAAGTTCTCTCCTTCCTTAATGACCACCAGTACGGCTTTCGTAAACCAGATCTACTGGAGATCTACACTCCAATGTCACTCACCCATGAGACATTTTGTGAAAACAGTGTCATTGCCCTCGATATTAGCAAATCTTTCGACCGTGTCAAGCATGCAAATCTCCTGTCAAAACTGCCTGCCTATAGGATACACCCATCTCTAGTCTCTTGGATTAGTGACTTCTTGTCAGATCTCACTATCGCAACGTGTGCTCTCTCTGATCCACACTATCAATTCTGGTGTGCTCGAGGTCCGATTTTGACCTCACACTCTTCCTCCTATATATCAACAACCTACTTACCATCACCTCCCATAATACCCACTAATACGCATACGATACCACCCCTCATTTCTCCTTAACCTTCCGCACCGAAACGTCATCCACATGCAACCTAGCCACTTTACGGAAAACCTTCACTGACTCAATGAACAGAGAACTCGAAAACATCCTCCAGTGGGATCATGCCAATCTTGTCTCCTTCAACAGCAAAAGAGCACAATCACTGTACATATAAAAAAAACATGAACAGCACGCAACTAGAACCATCAAGATCGCCTCAAATTATAAGCCTCACTATCACTGAGCATCTCTCTTGGCGAATGCACATCTTCAACATAGCAAAGAATGGATCTCAAAGACTGGCCTTCCTCGTCAGAGCCAGAAATGCGGTCTCTGCTCCTCGGTGCTTGCTGGTCTCATACCACCTCCACTCAGGCACTTCCGACACATTCGTCTCTCACCGTCTCATTACTCCTCATATTGTACCCACTAACCCCACCTCCCCATCAGAAGATCATGCACTAACCACTACGGCCAGTCTTTCTTTCTCAGAACATCGACTTACAACAGTTTAAACGGAACGTTAACAGTATCAGTCTCAATGCGAAGTCCATCGGGAGACCAAACCAATGTAAAATAAAAACACACACATACATACACCAAATCAAAACTCGAAGAAAACTTTTCAGAAAAGATATCTGAAGATACTGCCAAGTATGAGAAGATTTCTATTCGATTCGTATATTCCTTCACGATCCGAAATTCATTTTGTAAAGCTTCAATTGATCGAACTTTCTTATTCACAAATATAACTTTCTTTAGAAAAATAGATTATTTAAAAGCGTCGGTTTCAAACTTACCTGGGGTCACCACAGGAATTATCTCACTACAAGTACATTTAACCATGTCAAAGGCAGTACCAGCACCACAATCCCTTTCAATCCAACCGTCAACGGTCTTTTCCCAGTATTTTCCCATTGTTGTAGCAGGTTTAAATTGTTTGAAACATTCTGGAAAGAAAACCATATAATATTGATTCCGCTGAATTGAATACACCGGTTCGGAAGCTTTCAGAATCACTTTGTTTATATAAAATCGAATAAACGTTCATGATTATGCTACATTTCGACAATGTTTTACTAAAGATCAGGAAAATATTATGCAATTAACCGAAATTGATTTCATTTACATATGTAACTTACCGATCAATTTTAGATAAATTTGATGGCAAACGGTTCGTTTGTCATCAAATTTATCTAAAATTGATCGGTAAGCTACATATGCAAATGAAATCAATTTCGGTTAATTGCATAATATTTTCCTGATCTTTAGTAAAACATTGGCGAAATGTAGCATAATCATGAACGTTTATTCGATTTTATATAAACAAAGTGATTCTGAAAGCTTCCGTTTTCAGGACGAGTTAAAATGACAGTAGTCAGTATTTCATGTTTTACACACAACTGATGTCAAAAGAGTCATATGTTTTCAAGTCTTACTATTTCAATGAATTAAAGACTATCGACATTCAGATTCCAGTGCCATTTTATCTTATTTTTAATTGTGTAATAAATTTATCCAAAAATAAATCTTCATTATAGATAAAACTTGTAAAAGGATAGTTTGAATCAAGCAATGAAAGGACAGCATTTTGATATTTTTATTATTGACTACATGAGCCTGTGATATAGTGAAGGCGCATAGCCTAGTGATTAGGCTACCGGGCTCACAATTATAAGTTCATGGGTTCAGTTTCCCGGTCCGGAAGGCACGTTGTGTCCTTGAGCAAGGCACTTTATATCACGTTACTTCAGTCCACTCAGCTGAAAATGAACACCTGTAGCAGCTCTGCTGGTGCAGCCCTCTCTCCCATCTGCTGTCACATCCCGGATGTTCTGCTGTGTCAAAGGTGGGAGGGCCGAGAGTGTGTCTTTATCTGCTTATGGAAGTATGGTATATGCTTATACCAGGTCATCCTTGAATGCGAGGGACGGCTGTGGTGGTTAGCCTGTGATTGGCCCAATTAAATGTTTCTTAAACCGCATGACCTTAGTTGTCATCTTGGAGTAATTTTAAGTGTGTGAAAGCCATTGTCGGGACTTATGGATCTGGCTAAGCTTAGGAAATTGAAGAACATTAAAGGGAATTGAAAAACCTCTGAGGGTTATACGTCAAACGAGTGTCATGTCGATAGATATCAATAAAAAAAATCAACTTGGACTGAGTGGAACATAAGTAAATTATCTGAACACAAGACGTACTATAAGCATAAAAAACAAACTTATTTTTGTTTTACTATATAATCCATACATCTGTAACATAGTCACAATATCTTACTACTTCTATATGAATTCGGTTAATTGTATACTAATTTCTATCACATAGGCTGTGCAATTAATTGGAATCGACTGTAGTATATTTCGAGTTAAGAAAACAACATATCTGTGTCTGTAAAAACACAATTAGAAAAAATGCACTTAATTTTTTAACTCCTATACAACTTACAACTATATATTTACCCGCCAAATCCTTATTATCTTTATTGGATGTTATAAAGGGCAGTGGGGTGGCAGAAATGGTAGAGTACTGGACTATATGCTCTGTGGTATTTAGTTATTTCCCTTTTAATAGTAAGTTATCTACAAATGGGATATATCTATATAAA
>JAOPJV010139585.1:0-10141 GCA_027122495.1 Muusoctopus longibrachus
TAATGCTATGCCATGTTGAACTGTGTCCTACAGGATGTTAAGAGTTAACCACTTATAATCTGTTTTGATTTTGGCATGTTCTTAACTAAGAACGCTACCCTCTGTTTGACCGTACTTGATATTATTTAAACAGACATTACTCACTCATTGACAGAGCTGTTTCCATTGTCAGGTAAATCCACATCGGATAGTGAAACCCTCTCACAAAAACATACAAACAAACAAACAGACACTTTCACAACTTCTGCATACTTGCGTATTAAAAAGATTCTTGTTCAGGTATTTTCTTTCTGTTTATTTTATCTAATGATGTTTTCTTTCACAAGCATTATTGTTTATAATAGACTCTGTCTTATTTTGACACTTTGACACCACAAACTGAACTTTATAAAAATTTCATTTACTGAATTCTGTCTTATTCAGTCATGTTACAGTTTGTAAGCACCAAAAAACTTTTGCTATTTTTTGTATACATTCACATTGTTGTTTGCTTCACATTATCTCAGTTTTTGCTGACTACAATTCTTGTTCTGCTGCACACATTTTATTTCGGCATGCTGTATATATCTTTTTATCTAGCAAAGTTTGATGTCTAGGTATTGCTGTTTATGTGGGGAATTGAATTGCAATATTTACTACTTACTACTTCTTGGATAACATCAGATTTGACCATCTATTAGACATCTTCTGAAATCAACAGGTTGCTACTTAACTCTTTTAATACCAATCCGCCTGAAACCGCCTCTGTTTCTCTGATAAAAGAAAACATTTGTTTTAAAGTGTTCATATTTAAATTTAAACCTTCCATTATAATTTTATGTAAGATCATTTTGTTAAGTTATATCCTAAACACCAACTTAATAGCAAGAAAGTTAGTTATTTTACTAAATCCCTCAAAATTCTTGATTATTTTCAAAATTAATTGAAAATCATAGGCAATGTATTTCATTAGAAATACTGTAATGAAACGGTTAAAATCTAAAAACAAGCAAGGGAGATAACTCTAGAAAATAAAGAATTGATATAAATTTTTTGAAAATATAGAAAATGCTGTATGAGAGTGACTCTGGATGAAAGGTGAAGTTGACTTTGGTGTGATTTAAACTCAGAACATAAAGGGACGTACAGTATTTTGTAAGGTTCTTGGATAATTTTGCCATCCATAAGGATTCTTACATTAGCATAAGGCCCTTAATTTGTAAGAGGGTAAGTTTGACAATGAGGCACCTGCTTCTAAGAAGGTAGGTATACAAATTAGGAATAATGGTAGGGACTCACATATGTAATATAGTGAGTTGAAAAACTTTGGTCAGTTGAGATTATCCATGGAATTAGCAGACAAAAACTCCTGCTAAGGTGTTTAAAATCTAAAAAGAAAGGGAGATAATTCCAATAAGATCAGTTGATTGAAACTTTGGGGGTAATATAGACAATGCAAGTTATTTCCCTTGCTTGTTTTTTTTTGGATTTTAAACACCTTTGTTGATAAAGAAATACTTATTTTATTCAAATTCTATTGCAATAAAAAAGCAAAATGAGGCAATAAAAGTACAGTAAGGACAGGAAAGGAAGGAGCTAAATATGAGTTTATGTTACAGATATAACATAAGTAATAAACTAAATGAAAGTGATTTGAGAAAGCAACTGAGTATTAGAGGTATTGGTCAGGAAATATACAAATTGATTATGTGTTGGATGAAAGAGATTGTAACAAGATAGATTTAGGGGATAGTTAGGCATTGATAAGCATTAGAAAACTTGGAGTGGACATTTTAGATAAAACATTAAAAAGTAAAATTTCACAGATGAGATACAAGACAGAGGATTATGGAAATAAGCAATTATCGAAACCTGCCTAACACAGGCCATCATGAAATCATTAATGAAATTGTAAGAATTGTATCAAAACAAAATGTTGGGGAGGAGGGGAAGATAGATAAGTTAAATTATTCTATTGACAATTATAATGTACAATTTATAATTGTTAAGTATATTGCTTATCGTGTTCATCCATCAGGGATAAATGAAGACTATAACTTCAACTATGTAGCACTTCAACAAATGGTGCAGCCACATGAGGGACTGGAGAATCGCGACAGCTCCTGCCTATACTACAACTTCTGTGTGCCCTTACAGGTGAGGAAACTATGAAAGTAGCAGTACTTCATCATCGCAGACATACATGACACCCCAGCTGCTGTAATGAAAGGTCCGCCCTTTGTTTGTGATTCCAAGAAGCTTATGTCAGTTGGGCCCAAAGTCACGACTTGAGCATAACCTAGTTTTAAGTAGGGAGAACTTGCAAGGCATCATCCACACTCTCGTCTAAAATCATCCAGATCCAGCTGCAAGACATGGTCAAGATAGTTGGAAATGAGACTGGATGCAGGAGTTGCCTGAGACTTGGCAGAGTTTGACCAGAAACAATCTGCGGGCCGCCACTTCAATATTTCTATCTAAATTATTTCCTTTAGCCTTCTGCTATCCCGGTTACTCACAAAACAGTGAGAATATTTGACCCATAGTTGGAGGTCTGTCATTGGCAATCGTGTGCCACAGTCTTACCCTCAAGACAGTGGGGGTTTAAATTTGGAGTTTTTCATCTCCTAGACAGATGTTCCGACTAGAACTAAGGATCCATCACTATGCACTTGGTCACCAACTGAGTATTTCTATGCCTTTGTGCACTATTTACAGATACAATGCAACAGGGCACAAAATCATTACTAAATTTAAGTGTCCTCATTTGCTGCACTTATTAATCATAATATATCAGTGATAAATTGACAACAGCATAATGCCAGAAATGCCTCACAGCTAATGGTAAGATATCCAATTTCAAAGTCAATAATATCCATCCAATCTCCACTAAAATTCAACTGAGTTTGCCAGTCTTTAAGCAAAGTAATGGCCTTCAGGCATACATCAGGAAGCTACGTCTCATGACAGAATTCCAGTTAAGTCAAGTATGGAATTTATATCAACATGATAACTTAAGAAAAACCATTCTTGTTGATATTCACATATGAATTTACAATGAAAGAGTGACATATACTATATGAGTAAAAACAATAGTCACTGACTTAGTAACAGTCATTTTGTGATTGAATATTTAAAAAACAGGTAACAATTTTAATCAAATTACAAGCATTGATTTTAATAATGAAATTAAGAGTTGCAAAGAAGACACTAAGGTTCCTTTGTGGGATGAAGAAAGTTATCACTACCTACTGGATTGTACTTAGCTTAATCAAAGAAAGAGGGAAGTATTTGTAGCTTACCACCAAGATTATCAACACTAGTAGCAATGTTTTCATGCTGGCATCAAAGAGACAGGTCTGTAAAGCAGCCTTTCTTAATTTGCTCATATAAATCAAAGTTGATGGAGTGGGGAATTAAGTTAAGTCACAAATAATAATTAATAAATATAAATATATTGCTATGAGCAAATTGCTGTGAAATGTCACTATACTACTTATGCACACATCAGTTGCACTGAGAAGACAGCAATTAAGTTAGAAGAAAACAATTTAACTGAGAAACTAACAAAACAATTCATAAGTTGATCATTGTCTCATGGCAATTATTTTGATCACAACTTGGGCTGATGCTTGGAGTAAACTGACCTAGATGAAACTATTATTGTTCATTTCCATAGCATACATTTGTGAATACCTAAGCACACAACACAACACTACATTGTCATTTCTTATACTATAATAAATCTCTAAAAACAAATATCTACTATTTAATTTTTCAACCAAACTGCAACATATTACTCTTTACTTCAGGTAGTATACTACCTATGCTCTCTTATCAGTACCCATTATAATATAATTAATATATTTATAGGAGAGAATGAATTAAATGTTTTGCAGTTAGAAGTTTACAAATTTGAGTAGTTAATTTCACAAATAATCCATGCTAACATGGATTATATCATTCTGTAAATTCAAAATCTGAAACTATTATCAAAATGCCCTATCACTATATACCTTTCCTGGTAATAACGTCTTATTTGCAACTTACTAAAGCCAAAACAATGTATGTGGTAAAAAGATCCATTATTTCAGACATGGTTGAACATTGTTTCTAGCTAAAGAGACTAAAGCTACAACAGCTGAGCAAATAAGTCACTGAACTGTTGATACAAGAGTTACTGAATGTTGTAAGAAGTAACAGTAAGAGATCCATATACCAAAGACTTTATTCAATGAATAATGCCACATACAACTCAACATCCGGCTTATTAAATAAGAGGGAGAACTCACCCATCACTTGATACATCAATTATTAAAGGGACAAGAATCACAACATACACCCTTCTTTAAGAAAAAACAATGAATGAGATTGCAAAATTAGCAAAAGTTAAGAGCAATAGTATAACTCTAATATTGAATTGGATTTCATGTTTACACAATATAACATAAGAGTCACAAACTAAGTCTTTCAGACAGTGTGATAGGTCCCTTTGAATGACAAAGTTCATCAATAGGAGCAATAGGCATAGCAGGACTCTGTGAAATAATCTCACTATCTTTGTTACTCAAAGAATTTCCCTCTTGAGAAATAGTACTGTAGTGGAATGAAGAATTAGAGTTTGGAGTGTTGTCAAGATCTGGAATTGAGTTAGCAACTGGTAAATCTGATTCCGTAAACTTAACTATTTCACCTAGAGATGTTGGGCATCGTCACAAATCACGAAGTGAGACAGTGGCCTCTACTGCATTACTTTTCCAAACATAGGCAAACTTGTCAATACATTCCAGTAATTCAGCTTCCTCTACTAGGGGATCACTTTTGCATGTGAATACATGATCTTTTATAAGGACAGGGCCAGAAAACTAGCCAAGAAGGTAAGAGAGACGCCAACTGGAGAACACCATCTAAAAAGGAAGGAATGATCATGAGGCACCTCATTGGTAGCAGTTGAAAGCAGAGAGCAAATCAAATGAAGTACTAAAAAAAAATTTTTTTTTAAAAACCATCTTTCCAATGAGATTCTGGAAGATTCCGTCACTTTAAAGCTAACAATACTGACTCCTATATTGTCTGAATGGTTCTCACGCATTGCCAATTACCTCTAGGGTTGTATGAGGTGCTACTACTTTGCACAATTCCTTGATGTTTTAGAAAATTTTGGACTTCTAAGACATGAACTGAGCTTCTCTGTCATTGTGGATAGCACTAGGAGTTCCAACTAGAGAAAATAGCTCTTTGTGACATCGAATAATGGTTTGAGAGGTGATATCAGCAAAACGAAAAACTAAAGGGTAACATGAGTATTCATCAGCTGCCACTAAAAGATATTCGTTTCAAGATACTGACTGTTTAGGTTCCACAAAATCCAATGAGTTGCATTCCATAGCCTGAGTAGCCATTACGAACTGTTGTTCCTTAAGATTGTAAAATTTAGGTTTTAGTTCGGAGCATATTTGGCAATGATAACAGATTTTTAAGAACTCCTTACAAGAAAAGAAAAAGGAAGATTTTTGGCATCTATCTTCTCACATCTGCGTGACACAGTTCATTGTGAATACACTGAAGTAATTTTTAATCTGGTTGAACAGAACAGCAAATTTGAGACAAGACATCAGTGCACACATTGTCATTTCCGCATAAATAGAAAATGTCAAGAACTATATGAAGAAAATTCAACCCTCCTACATAATATTGTCATTGTTTACTTTGCATTTACAAGATTTATCAAACATAAATTGGACACTTAGTTGGTCTCTAATGAGAGTAAAGTGTTTGAGTTGGGAGGCATAAAATTTGAGGTGTATGTCTAGTGAGAGTACATGTGTGTTGTTGTTTAAGTGTGCGATGTTGGTGTCGTATGTGCAGCCTGTGGCAATTCAAAGTGCAGTGTTTTGGATGATTTGTACTTTGTTGATGTTTATGTGTCGCATTACAATCAAACAAGGCAAAGCTGCACTTCAATTCCAACTGAACTGCTTGCTGAAGAAAAACATAACTAGACAAATACTACAGCACTACTCATATATTATTACCACTAACAAAATGAAATCAAAATACTCAAAATGAAAAACTATTCAGTTAGTTGTGCAAGGTGCACATATCAAAACAGAATCAGTTTCAATCAACACTCCCGAACAACTACAAGTCTACTCGTTTGCAAACAGTCAGGAATTAGCATTTGAATACTCTTGTACTCTTGAGTACTACAATAAACTTCATTCAAATTATCTTCCTGTTGTTGTTAGCTCCAGTTCAGCCCTGATCAAGCAGACCTATGATCAAAAGGGGTTCCAGCAGTGACCATTCCATCATTTTGTATGGCAGGGATTACGCTTTTTATTTAAGATGGTAGGGTGTGATTTGAGGGAGATTTGGTTGCTATTTCTCACAGGTCAACTGACCGCATAAAGGCTCCCTCGCTGGCTCGTTATGCCTTTTGTTTTTAAGAAAGCTGCCAAAAACCCAATATTGTATTGTTCAATACAATATGTTGTATAGTCCCAGGTGATCCTGATCAAGTAGACCCATGATCAAAAGGTACTCCAGCTGTAACTATCCCACCTTTTTTCCCAGGCCAATGTGTCCCTCTTTTCCAAGATGATATGGCATGATTTGAAGGATATTTGGTTTAACAACCAATGAACTACAGTAATAGTAAGATGAAAATAATTTATTAGTTGAGGTACTAGAAACTTTAGAACAAACAAAAATATGTAACCCATTTCTCAACATATTTCTAATGAAATACTACTGCCTATGTTTCAATTAAATTTGAAAATAATCAAGAATTCGGGGATTTAGGAAAATAACTTTTTCATTATTAAGCTGGTGTTTGGAACATAAAAGAGTCTCACATCAAATTATGATGGAATGTTTTAATCTAAATATAAACTTTAAAACAAAAGGTTTTATACAATAGAACAAGACAGGTTGGTATCATAAAGGTTAACTCTAAGATCACACTTCTAATGTTTAAATTACTTTGTTGGTATAAGTTGGTCCTATTGGCAGAATTGATTTACTTTAGCTTGCCTTATTTGTAGTAATTTTCTCTGGAATAATTAACCTTAATTATCTTAAATAAACCCAAATGACTTAATTCCCAAGATTTATTTCATCTTTCTCTAACAATCACCACTTCAAACCAACAAAGGAACCTCTACATGGTTGCTCGACCTGCTAGAAATAGTAGCCAAATCTCCCCCAAATCACACCCTATCGTCTTAAAAAAATGAAGGACGATAAATTAGATAATATAGTCAAAGGTATACTATGTCAGAAAAGGCGAGATGGTCACAGCTGGAACATTTTTCATCATAGGTTTGTTCAGTATGGAATGACTCAGGGTGAAACAACAAGTTATTTAAAAATTGTGTGCAGACTGAGGACCAACATTACAATGTAAAGTTTCGCAGTTACCTTAATTGGGAGGCAAAAGTGGAGACTAGTAAAAGAAAGAACATGTCTTACTTCTTTACAGTAGAGAATATTCCAGTTTTTATGCCAAATGGAAATATACAGAACAAGAACAAAAATACTGCTAAATTTGCTTATATACAGATCAGAAACGGTTCAAGGGAAAAGATAGAAAACAATAAGACAGGCGGTAAACCACTGACCATCTGTTGACTGAGCAAGGACCCAACCAGCCACAGAGGACATAGTTGTGGAATAGCATATTAGATAGGATGGGCCTGGAATAAGTGTACGAAAGGGGGTAACAAAAAGAAATATCAGTAAGCTAGGTAGAAACCAAGATCTTAGGTGTATTTAGCCAGGAATGAAGGCTGATATGTATATTTGCTTATGTTCTGAGTTATAAGAATGAGTGGAATGAATTCCAAAATTGCAAAGCAATGTGTTCATATGAACCAGAATGTTATTGGGGAGAAGTGTATCTAGAATAATACTGGCACAATGACAATACTCCAAGTGGAACCAACAGAGGGGTTAGCTATTGAAGTTAGCTTCAGCATAGTAAAGTAAACAAAGGAATGAATGTTGGGAAACTTGCAGGTTCATCAGGGATGGTTGCTGAGATGTTGACAGTATCAGGATATGTAAGTATAATGCTGATTACTCAGTTAACTCTTAACATCACGTAAAAAAGGTAGTATCCCAAATGACTGGCATAGTAGTATAATTGTAACTACTACATAGGCAAATGTGATGCATTGGAAAAGGATAATTACAGAAACTCCAATCTGATGGAGCATGTCTTGAAAATAGTTGCATCTCAGCAAAGTTCGTACAAGCAAGGCTTAATTTAGATAAGATACAATTTGTGTTTTACCAGGATGTGGAACGACAGATGCCATATTTCTAGTGAGATAACTGCTTGAGAAGCTCTTAGCTAATAATAAACCACTCTACTTTGCATTTGTCAAGTTGGGATGCAGGCATGGCTGTGTGGTTAATAAGTTTGCTTCATAACCACATGGTCCCAGGTTCAATCACACTACACAGCACCTTGAGCAAGTGTCAACCATGTGCAGAAGCCCGTTGTATGTATGTATGTATATAGACTGACAGACAGACAGGCAAGCAGGCAAGTAGACAGGCAGACAAACAGACAGATCTTTCACCAATATATCGGAGAAAGATGTTAACATCTCAATGAAATCTGCTGCTCTCCAAATGAGGTCCTCTGCAATATTTGTTCTATAGCAAATTATATACACTCCCTTGTTGGTCTCACCATCAGAAATACAGCAAACCATGATTGGCCAGTTGGAAACCTTTAATTAACAATACTTATTACAATATTAAATTAAAATAAGCAATAACCACGAAAAGGCTTTAACAGGATTCCATACATTTATAGTCTGATGAACACTAAGGAAACTAAGCATAGATGAATGGCTTGCAAGAGATATTCAAGTCATGTACAAGGGTATGTGATTAAAGTTAGGATTGGCAGTAAATTTAGTGAGGAATTTAGTCTTCACCAGCTCTGTGCTCAGTCCCATTCTATTCATTATAATTTTTGAGTCTATAACACAGGACTGAATATCCTTGGGAACTTTTCTATGCTGATAAGCTAGTTCTCAATAAAGAATTTATCAAAGAGCTGCAGAAAAGTTCCAAACCTAAGAGAATGGTCTAAAAGCCTAAAGATCAACATGGTAAAGACCAAAGAATTAATTTGTAACAGAGAGTACAAAATCAATACTGAGCACTTCTGTGGAAGCAGTGCATACACAAAAACATGCAGTGCTGGCAAGCTGACAGAGAACCTGGACTTCATGTGTAATAAATACACAGAATGAGAAACCAAGAAATGAAGTCTATATACTGCTCAGATGGCTCACTATATGTAGTGGATAGCATCTATTACCTAGTGTTATTAGTGCTGGGGTGGTTGTAAGAGAGGTTTAGCAATTAAGGGAAGTGTTACTTCTGATGGTAATAAAAGGTTCCCCTCTCTGTATGAAAGCAGACTGTATGAAGCTTGTATAAGAAGTATGATACTATATAGTACAGAGATATGGGCATTTTGATTTCAGCAATCACAAATGAAATGACAAATGCTCTACCCCAGGCATATCCAACTCATCTCTGGATGGAAAACGGATGTTAAAATGATGATAGGTTTGACAATACCTTCATATCTCAGTAGTAAAAAATTGATCATACTCTTCAAGCCTAAACTACTGCTGAGGAAATATCAAAAGTAAATTAACAGGCACTGTTACTAAGAATATAGCACGAATGAATCCAAAGACAATAATCAGTGATTTAACAGAGCTGATACTACTAATAAAAAAACATCCAAAATAGTTTGAATATGCATTATTTCACACACTAGTACAATAAACAGTCAATTACTTGATCATTCATGATCAAAAGGTATTCAATAGGTAACCAACCCTACTGACTTCAGTGGGTGGGAAATGGGATTTGTGATGTTCGTGTTTTTCTTAATAATATCAGTGAAGTAAGTGAAACAGCTATAACTCGAAACCAAACCAAGCTCATAGTCTCAGTCCACCTGGAGCCTACCACCTCAGTACAATGCATGTCTTTATATAACATGACCTTAAAAAGAAAATTAGCCATGACAAGTTTCATATATTCCTACCATATATATATATATATATATATATATAGGCGCAGATGGCTGTGTGGTTAAGGAGTTCGCTTCGCAACCACATGGTTT
>JAOPJV010144479.1:0-10124 GCA_027122495.1 Muusoctopus longibrachus
TACCTTCAGTAGAGTCCACTCTGTTGCAAGTATACATACCAGGTTTTCATTTTCTTCTAGTCGCAGAGACCCTATAAAAGGCTCATGAGTGCTACTCTTTCTCTTCTGACTAAACCATTAAAAAAAAATTATTCTTAAAAGATCCTAAATGATTACCAACTCCTTCATTTATCTAAATATCTTACTCTTTTTTAATTCTAATCTTTCCATATTTCCATAGGCTGGATGGTTATAAAAATTAGATATTTGCATGAGTTTTTGTAGCTTTTACAGTTGAATGATCTTATTGCTAAACCTAGGTCAATGGAAGTAAATAAAATAATATGGTTTGTACAAGGACACAATACCATACCTATGGAACCAGTTCAGTAATGTGGTTTATTCAGGAAGACAATACTATGTCTACAGCACCAGTTCAGTATTATTCAGGGACACAATACTATGTCTGCATCACCAGTTCAGTAATGTCGTTTATTCAGGGACACAATGCTTTGCCTGGCACACCAATAGATCAGTAACTAATATCTAATTTTTTTCTTTCTGTTATTGGTTAGTCAGGAGATAAGGTAGTGCCCATCACCCTTTTACAGGGCCTCCAACTCTGGTGGTAGGGAAGAAGGTATCCTCAGAATGGAGACTTGGCCTGAATCCTTGCAACAGAATGGACTCCACTAAAGGCACCCAAGGGCCAGGTGGTTGTGTTAAACCAAGCAATAGATTAAGTTTACCACCCATGCAGGCCACTGCAAGATTTGAACACAGAACACAAAGAGCTGGAAGAAATACCACAAGGCATCTCCTCCAATGCTCTGATGATTCCACCAGTCCACCGCCCTAGACTGGTACTTTATTTATCTACGGTGAAAGGATGAAAGGTAAAGTCGACCTCGGCAAGCTTTGAACTCAGACGAATACTGCAAGGCATTTTATCCAATGCTCTAACAACTCTGCCAATTTACTGTATATATTTATTTTGAAATTAAATGAATATCGCTGTGCAGGCCTTTATTTACTTAGGGCTACATTTTAGACTGAAACCGCAGGACACTAGTTCAGATAATGTAGATGATAGTTTCATATACTTGATAGGAACTAATGGGTTTCATCTTGATCGACTAGCTTCAGAAACACTGTGTGATCTGATACTAGGCAAAATTTTCTTAAATAAAAAAGAATGTCTATAGTAACTGCTGCAATGTTGAGAGACCTTATAAGCATGTCAAACTTAGTTTAACTCTAGAGAATAGTATTCTTTGCAGTGGTGGTCTTATTGGTCTGCTTGAAGTATCCAAGAGACAATCATTAAAAGTATTCATGACAGTGTCCATTGTAGCATTAATGCTCCACACAATTGCCTAAAGTTTGAAGCATGGTGGCCTGGTTATTCACACAATGTCGAGGACTATATACATGGATGTCTTAAATGTAGAGATAGAAAATTTTCAACAGAACAGAATTCATTGTGGCTCAAGAAGTTAGATATCTGAACTCATGTACACATGGATCATGCTCATGTTAATGGTATCAGATTGCTGCTTATCATAGTGAATTCCTTTTCAGGCTGGCTACAGAAAATTGGCTGCATTCCTTACAAAACGCCCCTATATTACCTGCAATTAAACAAGATTGCAGAACAAATGGTTCAAATATTTAAGATAGAGTTACAGACGTTCTCCCTCCACAGAGAAAAATTTGAATAATTTCTGTCCCAACTATTGCTCAGTTATACTATTCCTTATGTTAACAGGCGACAAAGACCTTCTGCATTGATGGGGTGTCAGATTTGTGCATCCTTGACCACATCCTATTCCATATATGAGTAGATGTGTATAAAAAAAAATAACATTTCAACACCAGAAATTGCAAACTTTGTGATGCAAGTTGGAAGCAACACTTATCTCCTTACAAGGAATTGGATTGGAAATCTGGCTCATGCAGACCAAATCAGGCCTAAACTTGAGCCACTTGAAACAAGTAAAAACGATGGTGGCGGTGCCCACAGTAGTAGTCATGCATATCCTAATATGAGAAACACCTATGATGGTGAAGTAGTGAAAGGATCATTACAAGTACTCAGTGTCTCCAGAGTATTCAAGTTCAAGACGGAGCTGGAGGCCTCTAGCAGAGATGTGTCAAGAGAAAAACATTTTCAGCAGTCAGACTTTATAAAAATGGCCAAGTTCGTCCAGGACATCAACAATGACAACTCCAATAAGTCAATGAAGGCCTTTGCTGAGCAGCTCAAGATAGTGGGGTCCACTATCAGATGTGTGGTGCATGAGGATACCAGGTAGAAGTCCTGTGTGATGAGTAGAGGATGTGTGAACCACTGAACAAGCTCTCTGGCACACCCTGTGTATATATATACATACACACATCATCATCATCGTTTTTACGTCCGTTTTTCCATGTTGGCATGGGTTGGACGGGACTTTTTGCGGCCGGATGCATTCCTAACGCCTCCCACGACATGTACCTATTCTAAAAACCGGGATGCACACGTGTGAGTTGAATAAATTAATTCAAGATTCAAAATGTAGATTGACAGCATAGAAGTTTACAAATGTTATTCGATAATTACGAAATACTGCAAATATCTAATTCCTAATCCCAACAAAAACATCTGTGATTAGAAATTGTTATAGGTAATAAGTGCGTTATTGTTTGTTAGGTCTTGAAAATAACTTCATACCATAAGATTAATTCAATAAACAAATGCATGTATGACAGTAATTATTGTTCTGTTTATAAGAGCTCTGCAAAATGTGGTTTACATCAATGACTTATGAAAAAAGAAACCGAAAGTGATGAGCGAGGGTACATCTAAAATTGATATCCTCCTTCCGAAAAATACGTACATCTAGAAAACTAGACTTAGATAGAAGATTAAAATGTAGAAAACTCTCGTGTGCTGACTCGAACTATTTTACTTTTATCTCGATACAATAGAAGCAAGTTATATATTGGAGTAAAGGGGTTGGTTATATATTGGGGTAAAGGGGTTGGTTAGATCGTTATTCAAATCAAATATTTTCTTTTGCGACGGATCTATAAGTATGAATAAGTATAGCTTATTGTGATTGATTTGAAAATAAAAACTATAGTAATAAAATAAAAAGATATTCCTTTATTTACTCTATAGGATTGGCACAAAATAAAAATAACTCGTTTTGTAAAATACGTATGAGATCATGAAGTTAGTCATCCACTATAAAAGCCGTACCAAGGATGTCCATGTGCACTTATATTTGTAATATCATATAAAAAAAAGATTAAAAACACGTCTAACACGGATATAAATATAAGTAATCACTTAAAATATAAAATGGAATTAAGCGAGTCAACGAGGGAAACTCTAAGTGGTCGTTCGAACTGTTAAAAACAGCAGCCAAATCTCTCAAATCACACCATATTGTCTTACGTAAGGAAAGATACATTGGATAATGTGGTCTTGGATATACAAAAAAAAACGGAATAGTCACAGGTAGAACGACTTTGATAATAGGTGTGCTTCATATAGGCTGACCTGGTACTAAACAACAACAATAGACATAATTAAAATAACATCTGCAAAATTATTGCTAATTCAATCCGAAATTAAAAATCCCATTTACTTGTCTGTTCACACGACCGGTAATAAGTAAAGAGATTATTTGAAACACAAATGACTAACGTTACAAAACAATGTGTCTTTCATTACATAGAATTAAATTTCGCTTCAAAATGGATCTAAATAGGAAAACAAGAAATTACTAGAATTTTACAATTGTTTAAGTTTCCTAATGTAATAGTGGTCTAATATCCTTATACAATGAGAAAATATATCATAATGTAAAACTTACCAATATTCTAAAATTAGAATATTTCAGGAAGAAACACACCACTAAAAGAATAACGTTCAAATAGACTTCTTTTTAGATTAAATATAAATAAAATTGATAGCATTGCACAACATGTGAGTAATGGCCAGCCATATTGTTAGTAATTCTGACACCTGGCGGGACAGCTGCGAGTTATCCCCCTCTTCGGAGAGACACGCTATTGCTTGGTTACATATGATGATGTAACTTCAAAGACTACTCCTCGTGCAGAATTGCGCCGTTTTCACCGTTTATTTATTTTTAAAAATAGAAATTGGGAATGACTTTTAAGAAATGTTAATAATACTTCGTGTTGCTATGAGATAAGGATAAGGAATATGATTTTTTTCTTCCTGTTAGTGATGGAATTAAAGCTAAATCCGACTTTTTAACATTTGTATTAAAGCATTTCAGTTGTATTGCTCAGAGGTCACTTCTCGTTGTTATTTTTCACATTTCGATATATGTATGTGTACGTAGGATGCACGCGGCTGATGAGGGCCAATATATCGAACCATGGGTCGATTGTCCCACGGTTCATTAGTTTTCTGCTTTCGAAGTGTCATCTGTCAGGTTACTATGATCAGTGGCACGCGCACACTGTCGCCAGGTGTGAACACGTCTACTATTATTTCAGCTCCACCCTCAAGCAGTGTGCTCCTGTGTTGACCCTTTCCTTCACGAAACTCTACAGCCTTTCTGTATATGTAAATATCTACTCCAACAAACACGTGACAGTGTGTTTGTTCCATCTCCCAGAAGAATAACCTCTCTTAATCTACAAACTCTCAACCTATCACCCTCACTTTCAATAATTCAAAGGTAATAGAGACAGTTATAAACGATCTCTTCCATTACCACCTCTAGTCTCTTTTCTTCCTTAGCGATCACCAGTATGGCATCCGTAGAGCCAGGTTTATCGGCGACCTGCTTTCCTATGTCAAGTATTAACGATAGCTCGCCCTTGAGACTTCGGCGACAGCAATGTTGCTGCCCTTGACATCAGCAAAACGTTCGACCATGTAAGCTGCGAGAACCTCCTGGAAAAGTTTCCCGCCCATAAGTAGTATCCGTCTCCCTTGGATAGGAAATTTTCAGTTAGACCGCTCCATTACAGCGTGCATCAATTGGGATCTTTCCAACGGAGATTCTATCAACTCTGGTATGCCTCATAGTTTGGTTATATTTCTCACCCTTTTGTACATTAATGACCTGTCACTTCTAACTACTTTCTCCGAGAGAAATTTTGCAAAGCGGAACAAGAGACCCTTCCTTTCGGGGACCCTGGGGGAGTCTCCTCTCAAAATTGATTATTTAAGGTCCAAATGGACTTTAAATCCTCAATTAAGTCTTTTCAATAAAGATAATGGTTTATCATAAAATTTTAACGTTGTAGTTTTTCCTTCTTTGTAGAAAAATATGCTTATGATAAAATATGTACAAAGTAGACAGCTTTTGGTGTATGATTATGAAAGCATAATTAAACATGATGGCTTATCTCAGGCTGTCTGAACATGACCACTGGTAAACTTTCGTGAATTCTTTATTCCCTGTGCACCAGAATGACCAGATAATATACTCTATACAAAGCAACGATAATCCTAATCAACCAATGAATTGAGCTTTTCTGGGGGGGTTTTATCAGCAAAATTTCTAATAACACTATCAAAATCAATTTCTCTAGTAAAGCTTGATTCAATACTAAGACTTGCTAAATCAACAAGTCAGGTTCGAGACATGGTAGACCTTAAAGTTTTTGGTTTGTTTGAGTTTGCTAAAAGAGCTTTCTGTTGATGCTTTTGTAGCTGGAAGAAAATATCTCATAAAGTTTGTAGTTAGTTAATAAATTTAGCAATTCTAAAGGCTTCATTTCTGGTTTTCCAAAATGTACTTTATGTACTGACGGGAAATGTTGCATTTATGTTGCAAAATCTTCATAATTAATGTCAGCAGGATATTGGTGTGCTAACCCCTTTGCTTTTTTTTTCTAGCCCGCTTTCAAACATTGTGGGATATTTCCACAAGAAACCAAAATGTTCAACCAACCGTTTAACAGCATTAAAACGTACAGTCAATCCTGCAATAACATTATCAATAAAAATATAAAACACAGATTTTCTGAACTATGCCTCTTCTAGTGAATCATCTGTGTCAGTCATTTCTGCCAGTTTGGCATCAGGTGTTGTGTCGTCGTTCACCCTACTTCTCCTTCGATACACACCCCCATCCTCATGGGAGAGTTTGATTTCCATCTCAAGATCTGACACCACCTCTTTGGCTTTATTCCAGACACTTTTCCAGTTGTTTCGTAACTTCATGAAATCTTCAAGGAGAGTTTGGGATGTGGCTACTGGCAACTTGTTATTAAATTAATTTGGTGATTTACCCATCGAATACTGCAGTGACATGCTGTTTATCTACTATATTTAATTTCAAAATTTTTCACTTCTGTATTTTGGGTACTAGCCTTTGTAAATTTGTTTGAAATTAGATTTGAGTTTGCACAACTATTGGC
The DNA here is from genome assembly GCA_027122495.1 of Muusoctopus longibrachus. Classification (NCBI taxonomy): domain Eukaryota; kingdom Metazoa; phylum Mollusca; class Cephalopoda; order Octopoda; family Octopodidae; genus Muusoctopus; species Muusoctopus longibrachus. The sequence continues at coordinate 6,376 of JAOPJV010144479.1, forward strand.
ATTCTTTCTATGGTTTACAGAGTTTTCATGATCAGTTAGAGCAGATTTACTCATGTTTGTTAGTATACAGTTACAACACTTGCATACTGTATTATTATTCTTCCACATAAACCACTTGACTGACTTTCCCAATCTTTGTTATACTGTCTGCCATCATCAGTATTCCACTTTCCTATTATAAGGAGCTGTTCATAAGATTAGGTAAACATTTATAACAGAGCGGCGCCGCTATTACTATAGCTGGAGGAAATTTTTTTTTACCTAATTAAAGTACACAATTCACTGAACTCCAATAGGTAGTTCTTTTTTTAAATCAAATGAATATAATAAACCCCACAAAAGCCCCTTTCGCCTTTTTAAAAAACTCAATTAGGTCGTAAATGAGAGGTAGCGGCAAAGTATAAAAGAAAACTAAGAAAATTGTGTTTTTAAAAATTAAAACCCGAATATCTGTGTGCAGTGGATTCTTTGCTTGAATCTAGCACAAAAATAAATTCCTCTATCGATATTTATAGTAAAAAAAAACAAAAAAACTTTAATTTAGCAAAAAAAAATTTAAAAAATAGCCAACCGAAAAAGAAATCTACCGAGAGACATTTTCGAGAACGCACATCTAGTATATTTTCATAAATAAACTAATATATCCTCATCTAACCTAATCTAACCGACCATAAATATAGGTTAGGTTAGATTTGGTACGGTTTGATTAGTTTAGTTTATTTATGAAAATATACAAAGTATTAACATTACAAATACATTTCAGTATATTAATAGCGCCAGTAATAATAGCCTACATCTGAGCGTATCGTATGACAAACGCACGATTACGAAGCATCTAAAAGTATAATAAAACTTATGAAACATTTTTTTATACAAAGCTCTACCTGTTGGTGTTTAGTAAATTCTGTGCTCTAATTATGTAAAAAAAAAAAAAAGTTCTAGCTATAGTAATACCGGCGCACAGTATTATGAATCCAAGGAATGACTGTTAACTGTTAACAAGATCACGTCGTTTCACAAATCATGCATCTAGACTGAAGATTTGTTAACGGTCAATCTCACTTTTCAGTCATAATTTTCGTTCATAAAATCACTCTTTACTTTTGAACAAATAGTCAATATATCTTTTAGGAATTGAAAAACTAAAATGAAAATTAAATGCACCAATTATTATTTTTTTTTACTTAAACAATGAAGGCACTTCCCAGGAAAATTCTGGCTATTTTGATCCGATTGTGCTCCTGCAATAAGATCATACTTTATATTGTAATTCAAATATTTCTACCTTTCTACTTTGAGACGAAACAAAAATTAATAATTAAATATACTTAATGAACCTAAATTATAGTTTTCTGAATGATGATTCGTGTATAGAGTGTGGCGAACTCATGCAATGGGGGGCATTTTCGATTCACCGTTGCCATTTGTGTTATTTTAGCCAATCAGAAACTACTAGTCTGTTAAGCCATTATTTACCTATATAAAACAAGTCAAACATCTTTTTGTTCTCTTGGTGCATTCATTCGCTCGACACCAGACAAGTGTGTCTTTCGGTTTCTGGCAGTAACCATGCGCAAGCTGTTACTTTGCTCTCTCATTTCATTCTCCCTTACTAGCAGTTAACTTGACATTGCCTCGATAGATTAACTTTCACCAGTACATTATCTGCGTTTTACATTTATTGCTGTCAATTATCTGCTCGTAAACAACCCCCCCCCCCCCCAAAAAAAAATAATAATAATATTTTCTATATTTGGGCACAAGGCCCGAAAACATTAAGGACAATACAGGACGGTACAGAGACAATCACCCACCTTTCGTCAAATTCACATGAGGACAGCACCTCCCTCTCCACCTTCACCTTCCTTTTCAAGTGAAACTTGAAAAAGTCGATGAGGCCTCGTTCAAAGAGGAAAGTGCTTGCCCTCAGTCCTCTCAGTCTCGTCCACCACACAACCTCTTTCGCTACAGCCACTAGACAGAGGAAAACTTCCTTCCTTGCTCGGTTAAAGGAGGGCGGCGGAGCAATCCTTACGATGGACTCGGCCGACAGCTGGATCAGTCCTACACGCGACAGCAGCTGTTCGACAAAACTTCACAAGTCAATAATGCCCGGACACTGGACGAGTGCGTGCAGAAACGGTCTCGTCGCCCTGTGCGCATCTCGGACAGGTCCGTCTGACGTCACATCCGTGCCTATAGAGTTTAACCCGAACCGGTAGCGCCCCTCGGTAGCACTGCCAGGCCAATGACTTCTGGAAATTATCCATAGTAGCCCCCGACCCGAAAGTCCTCCGAAACAGACTAGCCAGTTTGTTTTCGTCGATGCCCAGAGCTTCCCCGAGAACGTCGTCGCTCTTCCCCTCCACTAACCCTCTATAGATTGCGAGAGTGGAACTTCCACCGATACCGTTGCCCGACTGGTAGAGGGCGGTGAGCGCCTGGCGACATTCCAGATGCCAGTCGCCCAGTCTCGGTCTCTTCTTCACCCAGGACTGCAGCTCCGTCAAGGAGACGAGCTGCGGAAAAACGTGCCTCACGAACAGCAACCACACCCACTCACCGTCCAGGAATCTCTGCAGGTGGCGCAACCTGTGCGCGTGTCTGCGCATCAGCAGCCACGCCATGTCTAGCCCGCCACGCAGAGGGTGCTGTCTGATCAGTGGAACGCGTCCCTTCCACAAGAAGTCGAAGAGCAGACGAATCTGGGGCAAGGTACGAAGGTCAGGGGATAAACAATACGGAGGAGACGTAGGCATTCGCCACCTCTGCCCAAACCTTTCAGGGATAGCTTCCTCTCGGCCCATTTCTACGTAAGACTGGCCACCCTGCTCGTTACCTCGTCCCAGTTCCAGTCCACATGGAAATCGGAACCGAACTAGACCCCGAGCAGTTTAACCGGTCCGTCGGTCCAGTGCCCGATGATGCCGTCCAACGGCATGGACTAACCTCTCCAAATACTGAGCTGCAGGCCCACTGACTTGTTCGGGTTAATCGTTGCTCCTGCAACCACCTCGTATTCGGTGACGTCCGACACCATGACGGCGACGTCGTCCGCATACGTCGACACTTCCCTCCCGGGCTGTCGCAGTTCGAAGGGGATGACCCTCAATTGTTCCACCCTCCGCAGCAGTGGCTCGAGAGCCAGCACGTACAGACGACACGAAACGGACCCCCTTGTCGGACGTAGCGTGTGATGCTAAACGGTTCTGAAAGGTGGTTGTTTACTGTGACCACCGAGCAAATGCCACTGCACATTGCAGCGATCAAACCTCTGAAGACGGGCCCGAAACTGGCCGCTTTCAGGACGGCTGCGAAGTAACGATGGTCGTCCCTATCGGAAGCTTTCGACTGATCCAAATTGATCAGGGCCTCAGTGAAACCAGCTCTATTCCCAACCCTCTCTATGATGTATCGCATGTGGTGGAGTTTGTCATGGATGGATCTGTTCGGCATCGCGCACGTTTGCGCTTCTCCAACCAAGCTATCGACAAGCGCGAACCTCTTCGCTAACACATTGGCCAAAATCTTAAACTCTGCATTCAGCAGATTTGTGGGACGAAAGTTGTCCTGATGGCGTCCTTTCTCAGCAGCGCTACTACTCCCCGGCTCACAGAACTTGGAATTCTCCCGTTCTGCTGCCAGTTGCAGTAGACGTCTGCCAAGAGGTCGCCAAACAAGTCTGGCATATAAACGTAAAACTCGTAGGGTAGACCATCCAGACCTGGCGATTTGACCCTAGCGCAGCC
>JAOPJV010145469.1:0-10120 GCA_027122495.1 Muusoctopus longibrachus
GCCCGAGGCTATAGTAGAAGACACTTACCCAAGGTGCCACGCAGTGGGACTGAACCCGAAACCATGCGGTTGCAAAGCGAACTCCTTAACCACACAGCCATGCCTGCGCCTATATTACAGTATATAATTTCCTACTCTGAATGTTTTGTATGCAGCGAATTGGCAGAGTCGATGAATGTCTTTGCAGTATTTGTTCTGGGTCTCTGCGCTCTGAGTTCAAGTCCCGCCTAGGTCAGCTTTGCCTTTCATCCTTTTGGGATCGATAAATAATATACTAGTCCAATCCACTGCCAATCCATCAATTGGTGGAATTGTTAGAGTGACCGGACAAGATGCCTTGCGATATTTGTTCCGGCTCTTTGCATTCTGAATTCAAATTCCACCTCTTATCGCTGGCCTCCTTGTGGCAGGAAACAAGACCTTCAAGACCCGGTTAACAGTAATAATAGGCCCCCAATATCAGACAGAGCAACATATAAATTGGAACAACATCTTAGTTGCATCAATAATATGAAAACGAGTGGATCCTGCACTGAAGCAGGATGATTCCGATTCCAATTACGAGAGCCCTTAACTCCCAATGGAGTTGTAGGGGGCACAGTTGTAACATACAGCGTTTCTTGGGCATTTACTTAAACCTGGCAGTGACCATCCCCTCTCCAGGCCTGACCGTAACTAGTTTCTTCCAGAGAGAGAGAGAGAGAGAGAGAGAGAGAGAAAGACAGAAAGAGAAAGATAGAGAGAGAAGAATTGACTCCAGTACTGGACTTGTACTCTATTTATCAACCTCGAATGGATGAAAGGAAAAGGGTGATCTCTGTGGGGATTTGAACTCAGAGGGCAGAGAGCTGGAATGAATACTGTAAAGCATTCTAACCAATGCTTTAATGACTCTACCAATTCACCACCTTGAAGTGGGATGAACACTAGGACAAAAACAAAAAAATACAAAAAATTAAATCTTCAGTATGCTCTAAATTCTATCAAGGTCATCCTTGCTTTTCAACCTTCTACCACAAGTAAAATAAGTACCAGTGATGTATTGTATTTTTTCTGATTGACTATATCCTACTCCAACAAATTAATTATACAATGCTCAGCATTATATGTGAATTATACATCAATTATACAATATACAGCTGATTACCTAACACTGATGCCTATTTACAGCAGGAGAAGAGGAAACCACTCAGAATTAAGTTTCAGCAATGCAGCACTGGCAGCAGGATGTGAAATGTCAACATGATTTTTATCTCTAATACTGTATATCTATAACTCTTGGAGGGATTTTGCTCATAGGTCTGCTAAATTAAGGTTAACATGACTAAACAACAACAACACCTCCTCTGATTCCTACAAGCCGATGAGGGAGCCTCTATATGGTCGCCCAATCTGATAGAAATAGCAGCTAAACCTCCCTAACATTCTTTAAAAAAGAAGGTAGGATACATTGGATAATGTAGTCTTAGATATGCTATGTCTTAATAAAACACAGGATGGTCACGGCTGGAATGCCTTTGATCATGGGTTTCCCTCAGGCCATAGCCTACTATCTTAAAAAAGAGGAAGGGCACATTGGCGAATGTAACCTTAGATATGCTATGTCTTAATAAAAGACAGGAAAGTCACAGCTGGAATACCTTTGATCATAGGTCTGCTTGATTAGGGTTGGCCTGGGGTTAAAAGACAACAACAGCTCTTCCTCTGATTCCTAATATTGGTTTCTTTTTTAGAAGGCATACATGCCCTATATATTAAGGAGAAGGTAAAAATGAATATTATGACTTTCATGCCTTTCCCAAGGGCATTATCAATAAAAATTTGAACCCCCCCCCAAACTCTTCCCCTAAAAAATAAATTATTACTATGAAGAAGGGAAAAGTAGTGGGGTGATAAATGGTTGAACACAAAAATATTACTGTATTTAATTCCATCTCTTGATATTCTATGTCTAATTTTGCCATTCATCCATTCAATCTTTAATAAATAAGTGCCAACAATGTTCCGAGAGTCAATTCTGTCCTTTAATTTAAATTGATTAAGTACATTTGTGTTTGCGTACAGCTTTCAGTACATCATCCTTTAACTTAATTATCTAAATTCATGTCATTGGCCTATTTGAGTTATTTCCCTTAGCTCATTTCATTTTAAATTATACTTGATAATAATGGTTTCTAGCATTGGCACAAGGCCAGAAATTTTAAGGGTAGGAGCAAGTCGATTATATCAACCCCAGTACTTGTCTGGTACTTTGTTTATCAACCCCCAGAAGGATGGAAGGCAAAGTTGACTTCGGTGGGATTTATACTCAGAATGTAAAGAACTGCAAGAAATACCACAAGGCATTTTGTCCAACGCTCTAACTATTCTGCCACATCATCATCATCATCACAATTTCCACATTAGAACAACAGAGAAATAACTGCATCTTTTCAAAAATTTTCCATGCTTCCGACAATCTTCCAACACTACTTCTGACCTGCCTACGCACTCTTTTCCTCTTTATGGCTCTTTTACTGTTCACTTTTCTGTCTTGCTGTGTTTTATCCTGTGTACTCTGCATGTACCTTTGGCTATCATTAGTCTTTCTTTACTTGTCTTACCCTGCTTTCTGTCTCTTCTTCTACCCTTTTCTGATGAGTTGTAGTGCATCTGAGCACTGTATACAATAAACTCATTATTATTATAACTTCTATATTTGGCTGGAATTTAAAAAAAAAAATGATAGGCAAATTATGATAAGAGAGAAACACATTATATAAAGCTGCTTATGTATGCAAAGTTTTTGGATTTTTAAAAAATGTATTTTTAAAATTTTCATTCCAATATTCCACTTAAAAACAAAACAGTCAGTTACCAACTGAATGATAAGACTTCTACTAGCTACAACATTCCAGTCAAGTCTGATTCTTAAATTTTTTTTTGCTTTTAATAAGTCAGTCAGTGGGTGGATGAGACTGAATGTAGGTTTGTCAGCAGGAAATAATGTAGGTGAAGGAGGAATCCCAGAAGAATTGCAATTCCAAAGGCGTCAAATTGGCAGAGTTGCTAGAGTGTTGGATAGAATGCTTTGCAGTATTCATTTCAGCTCTCTGTGCTCTGTGTTCAAATTCTACCGAGGTCAACTTTGCCTTTCATCCTTTCGGGGTAGATAAATAAAATACCAGTCCAGGATGGTGGACTGGCAGAACCATTAGATCATTGAACAGAATACCTTGCAGTATTTCTTCCAGTTCTTTGCATTCTGAGTTAAAATCCCACCGTAGCCTACTTGGCTGGTAGACTTAATCTGTCACCCGATTTAACACCACCACCTGGCCCTTTGGTACCTTTAGTGGAGTCAATTCTGTTGCAAGCATTTGGGCCAGGTCTCTGATCTGAGGATACCGTCTTCCCTTTCTCCCACTAGTCTCGGAGGCTCTGTAAATGGGTGATGGGCACTGCCCTCTCTCCTGACTAAGCGATAAAAAGACAAAAGAAGTGTTCAGGTGAAGTATTAATTGTTGGGATCTGGGTGGAGAGACAGACAGAATAAGGGTAATGAGAGGAGGAGAGATGGTTGTGACAGGTAAGGCCTTGATGGAGGTGGGTTTGTATCTCAGAAGTTCAGAAGAAAAGAAGCTGTTGTAGTAGTGATAAAAGAGTCAGAGAGAAGAAATACTGCATATATAAGCCAGTGGTTCTGGTGTGTTGGTGAATAAATCAGCTAAATTGCATTCTTTTAGATGGGGTCTAGGCTGTTTGTATGTAGTAACAGCCAGTAGTGTAGCTGAGGGGAACAAGGGGGCGGTCCACTCTAGGTGTTACTTCTTGGTTTAAGTTTGTTTGATGTATATTGGGTTGTATTTTGCATGTGTGTGTGTGTGGTGGGGGCAAACCCAAGGACTGCCCCGGGTGGTGCAAACTCTAGCTACGCCACCAGTAACAACACCGTCAGAAATATGTGACCAATTCTCTAATGTGAGTCTTACTTGAACTTTGTAGACAGGATCAACAGATGAGGTGCTGAAGAATTTTCATGCTCTGAAGGAGAAGATTAGTCTTTGTGAAGCAATTTGAGAAATGTTATGTGTGTAAGATCGACAAGGAGGAGGGATTAGTCAGAGATTATGAGGGTTAGCATTTGTATCAGCTTTGAGGGAGGTGGGGTTTTCATGCTAAATGTTTTCTTTGATTATGCAATCTTTCTTGTAGATTGTGCAAGAACAACAGTGAGGGGTTAAAGCATTGTCAATTCATGTCTAAGACCTGTGAATGGCTAATACTGTTGCCAAGGATTTGGTAATTCATATCTTGTTACCAGAATTATATGTGTACTTGGCCAAGACAATTAGCTCTCAAACAGGAAGTAAGTACTACTGTTCACAGTTGGTTTTATTTTTGTTTTTTTGTTTTTTTAATGGCTCACTTACAAGAAGAAGACTAATGCCCATGACCCTTTCCAGGGTCTCTGAGACTGGTTGGAGGAAGAGAGGAGGTTATCCTCAGACCTGGCCTGAATGCTTGCAACAGAGTGGACTCTGCTAAAGGCACCCTAGGGCCAGGTTCAAGTCTACCTCCCAAGTGGTCCATCAGGTGTGGTCCATCTGGAGGGCTTTCACACAGTTTCCATCTACCAAATTTCACTCTCAAGGCTTTGATTGACCCAAGGCTATGGTAGAAAACACATGCCCAAAGTGCTGCAAAATGGGATCGAACCGGAAACCACGTAATTGTGAAGCAAACTTCATAATCCCACAGCATGCCTGCACCACAGTAAGCAGTTGGACAACTGTAGGCAGTAAGTACTACAGTAAAGAGCAGCAGTGCTGAGATCAATTCCTTCTGGAGGAAAAGTTACCAGTGATAGATCTGCAGGCTATCTGGAGTTGGGTTTGATTTGTTTTTCATCAGATTTACACACGCACACATACTCAGACACACACACACATAGAACAAATAATTAGTACATAGGACAAGGAAAAACACATAGGACATAGTAAACACAAACAAAAATTACTTCATCAGCCGTTGCGAGAGGTCAACACAATTTCGGTACCTATCAACAGTATTGTTCACTCTAGGGTGCCAGTAGATTTCAAGAAAAATGCTATTAGGGAAAAATTGAGACAAATACAACACAAGACAGTATACATATCAAATGTACGGGACAGGACAACACAATGGATACGAAAACATACACATATTATTTGTCTTTCGACTGAGCACAAACGGAAATATACAGAGATTCTTTGTCTTTCAACTGAACACAAACAAAAATATACAAAAATAATGTCTTTCGATTGAACATAAAGGATATGAAACGAGTATGCACAGAGATAACACTAGGAGAAAATATATGATTGAGAGCTAGTGGCCTTTGAACAGAGAAAATATAGACGTAGCAGAAAAAGATGTGATCTGGGGCAAAGCCAAATTGAAAAGGAAAGCAGCAGGCAAGACAGGAAGTGAAGTAAGGAGAAGACTGAATGGCATTCTGGGAAGGAAGGGGGTGAGGGAGAAGAGAGAGAAAAAGGTAGACAGTGGGGATGAGAGGGAAAGTGGGGGAAAAGGAGAGAGGAAGAGGCAGAGAGGAATGAGAGAGAAAAAAGAAGTGAAAGAGATGGAAAGAGGAAAGAAAACAAGAAGAGAGGAGGAGGGAATGTTGCAGAGAAAATAATGTGTGTGTGTGAGTGTAAATTGGTGCTTAGAAAAAATTGTCTTGTGGTACTTAGCTATTGAGTTATGTCCCTTTATGCCAAGGAGACTTAGCCATTCGATAAACAGAGATGAATAAAATAAGTACCAGACTAAGTACTGAGAGACTAAAACCTTTGAAGGTGGTACCCCAGCATTGCTGCTGTGCAAAGACCAAAACCAGTAGAAGAGTAAAGAGTTCAAACCCAGTCTGGTACTATGTACACATCTATGAATAAGACACCCAATGATGATTGGAGATTAAACTGATCAAAACATAGTGTTGATGTAAATACTGAAAAATGTTTCATCTCTAGAGCTGAGGTTAATAGCCCCCAAAATGATATAATCTTATTATATTCCGTGTTTTTTCCTCCTTTGCAAGACGACCCCTCCCCATCATGACTAACACTTAATCATTGCCAATGTAACTATGTGCAATAGTATTTAGAAGTACAAAACTTTTGTATCAGTGTTCAGAAGATGTAAATTATCAGTTCCGTACATCTTTTCTTTTTCACTGATATTAGATGTAACAATGATAACTTACTTATTTTCTCTTTTTGTCTCTCAAGAATAATGGGTTGTAAGGTTGATGCAATACAGCATTGAGGGAGCATCTTGAACCAAAGATAAGCAGAGCCTGTTTGCTGTCGTTCAACTTGCTAAAAATAGCAGACAAATCTCCCTCAAAATGCCACCCTACCTCCTTAAAAAAGGTAGTATATATTGGACAATCTAGTACTAGATAGACTAAAAGACAAAATGTTCATGGTGGGAATGCCTTTGTTCATAGGTCTGCTTGATCAGGAATGACTTGGGGCTGAACATCATCAACAACAGCAACAACTGAGAGGAAGCCTCTATATGGTCACTCAATCTACTAGAAACAACAGCCAAATTTCCCTCAAATCATACTCTACCATCTTAAAAAAGAAAAAGTTACATTGGACAATATAATCCTGGATATACAAAAAGGCGGGTGGTCAAAACTGGAATATTTTTGATTATAGGTCCCGGGGTTTTTTTGATTAGAGTTGACCCGGGGTTAAATAACAACAACAATTGATAAAGAGTTATGGCATGTCTCTTCTCCCCTGTGGAGACTAGAAGAGCAATATGGTAGAAGAGACCCTAAAACTATTTCTAGTGAAAAATTTCTACTATTGCTGCTCTTCAAAATAAATACACATTCTGTTTCACTTTGTTTACTCACAAAGATTCAAGCTACAATGGAGTAGAAAAGGCATTGAACATGTAAAGTAAACTTTCTATATTCTAGATACTGATGAAAATCCAAGGAGCATGAGTCAATGAGAAAGCATGAGTCAATGAGGGAGCCTTTCCAGAAATAGCAGCCAAATTCCATAAAATCACATCTTACTGTCTTAAAAAAAGAAGCAAACATTGGACAATGTAGTCCTAGATTACATAAAGGCTAAATGGTCATAGCTGGAATGCCTTTTATCATAGGTCTGCTCAATCAGGACTGGCCTGGGGCTAAACAAGAACAATAACATGAGTAAACTTCATTCATGTAGGTGTAAGCTCACATGGGATATTTAAGCCTTGGCCAGGTTGCATAAGTATCTCCCAAGTGCTGATGTCATGATTAAACACATCCTGTTTGTTACAACATCACAATTGTTGACGGTGATGATAGGAAGTGAGCCTGCTTTGAGTGCACTGGTGTTGGAAGTATTCTGCATTGAGTGTGTGGGAGGCTGATACATTGAAAACCCATCCAATCTATGCCGTGTAAAGGTTGTTGTAAAACTAATGCAAAAAGAGGAGGCAGGGTGGAAATGAGGAGGAGTGGAAAAGGAGGAGGTAATAAAGGCAGTGGAGGATCTTACAGATGATGATGAAAAGTAAGCGTAGGAGGAGGATGAGAAAGGGAGAAGGAGGAGAATGATATCATTATTTGTTGTTGTATACCCAACTGAAATCTTATAGCAGAAATGACAGAGTTTAATCCAAAGATAAACTAAAGTGTGTTTACAGACATATATGTAGATATGCTTTTTTATTTATATTTGACACAGGACCGTGGTCTGTGGTGTCATGCAGTGCTGGATAAGACCTGCCCACCTAGGCCATAAGGGCCTGCTATCATAATCACACTTCTCACCACGGCCTCTACACCATCAACACATGGTGGCTCACACACACACTCACCTGGCCATCAGCCACCCATTGACTCCCCAAATCCCACCATCAGCCACCCATTGACCCATTTTCTATTCCTGCTAAAGTTAGCTTGAATAAATTAAGAGACCATGAGCTATAGAAAATTAGTAAAAATATTAAAGTATTGCAATATAGGTTACATGCACTCTCTTGCCAATTCTATGCCAACTATCCATAGTAACAAATGTGACTCTCATCCAATCCCCTTAGAAATGATCTTCTAAATTTCACAGTATCCTGCCTATTAATTTACATTCTATTTTTTTGGAAGGTTAAGCTGCTGCCATCCAAAAATATCTGGAGGAAAGTTATAAAGGACCAACAGATATTGTTCTGCTGACATCATATGTAAGCTCTCATACTTTTCAAATTACAACCATGCATTTTGGTTTGTTGCAAAGCAGATCCTACCAATTTAGTGATTTTCTTTCCTCTCATGCCTCAATCCAAATAGTTACCAGCATTTCTACAGTAACAATTTCATCCTTTGAGATCAAAGATTCTTTACAGATCCTTCTTTGATCCTATCAATATAATTTAATAATTGTCTTCATACTCCTTTTTACATCTAGCACTCCTATGCTGATGACACATCTCAGTCCTTTCTCTCACATTCCACCTGAACTTTCAATACTTTCTACAAAATTGAGGCATTTAAAATAAAATCATACAACTACATGAAAATTTAGCCATATTCAAAAGTTTAAAAACAAATAAGTACACATACCCAAGAAGGAAACCATACCAGTAAGCTGTATTTTTGAACAATGCATAACTAAAATGTAAAATATGTAGACACAAGGGAGTCTCTACATGATCGCTCAACCAACTTCAAATAGAAACTCTCAAATCACACCTTACCATCTTAAAAACACTAGAATAGTGTAGTCTTAGATACCCGTAAAAAACATTCCAGTCATGACGACTGAAATATTTTTGATCATAGGTCTACTCAATCAGAGTTGATCTGGGGTTAAACAACAACCTCTTCTGAAACCACAACATTCAACAGAACAAAAATTGCATAAAAATGTTAACCCTCTTCTTCAGGACAAAAACAACTGAAGAAAAAAAAATCATCTACCTGTTAAGCAATATTCCCAACAATTGGTGAGCTGTATCCTCCTCAGCCAGCTTTAAAGCTGTTACATTGGCTTTACCTTCTCTGAAATTGCTAACTCTATGCTATCTTCACCTAAACCCACTTGAGATTCAGTACTTCCCCCTGATAATATTGTTGCTGTACCTTGCCTCCAAGACTCAAAAAAAAAAAACCCTTCTTATAACTACATCTTTTTTTGCAAATGTTTTAATGCAAAATACTAACCTGCAGTAATTTAAATGAAATTCTGATTACTTTTGATGTGGAAAAATAATCAATTATGTCACTCAGCTATCCTAATCCCACAGTCTTTGAGAATGAGACAAATTCATTTACATTTCTCTCATTCTAACAAAATATATAATATAGTCCTGTCTTGAGGGCTAGCTGGATCAAAGATAATGATACAAAAGCTACTGCAACTGTCTTTCAAAGATATTACAGATCATTATGTACATGGTATCATTGATGTAGAAAGTTATAATGTTCTTCTCAATGTATGAGTAAAAGACATCAATTTGATTATTCACAAACTGTTAATTTGGCCATCTTTCAAAGACATAAGCCATTACTGCAATATGAAAGTGTTGGACACTTGGAGCTCTGTTGCAGCATTGATTTCATACCTTCACAATGACACCAATTTCTTTTCCATACTTATCCTTGTTATAGTTGAAAATTGAATCCATTAGTATTCTATAAAACGATAATTAAGTCAGAATAACTAGAAAGTAAGTATGTAAGTTGAAGAAGCCTTCTCGAAATGTTCGATATTGGGATATCAATTTCAACAGTTACATTTAATTGTGGAAAATAATCCTGGGTTAGGATAATAATTAGAATTTTCCAGACAATTTACCTCATCATTCAGGTTTTTGTTTTAATTGATCCAATCTACAATTATCTTTAAGTATCCTATTCTTACACACACACACACACACACAATATTTTTGTGTTTAATAATAAAATGTAAATAATTAACTCTTAATGTCCTGTAGGACATGGTTCCACACGGTACCACATCACCAAATTTACATGAATCATTGAACTCTCTCTCTATATATCATCATCATCATCGTTTTACGTCCGTTTTCCATGCTGGCATGGGTTGGACGGGTGATTTCGGCCTGCGTCGATTCCTCATTGGAGTCA
>JAOPJV010147428.1:0-10094 GCA_027122495.1 Muusoctopus longibrachus
TTATCATATTTTGTAATTTTTTGTTTTTATTTGTCTATTTTCTTTAATTTTGTTTATAAATTGTGATTTTTTTGTGTGTGCGTGTGTATGTGTGTGTGTGTGTGTGTGTATGTGTGTGTGTGTGTGTATGCACACGGACATTCGTATACGTTTATATACAGGAAAGAAAAGCAGTAGATTCATTAATGACATTGACTAACACAATTTTTCTATGGTTTAGTCAGGAATAAGGGCCCTTCTCCATTGACCTTGACAACTGATGACACTAATGCGGTTTATATTTAGCTTCGACATCTGTAAGTCAATGGCTGCAGGATAAAAGTGGGTAGGAAGAGATTTCCAGAGGGTTGAGGTTGTTAGGAGGAAGGATTGGGCATAGTGGTTATTGTGGGTGTGGGAGTAAGACACAGTAAGGTTGATGGGAGAAGGGGAGACGGGTATGACGCGTAGGGTTGGGTATAGGCGGTATTCAACTAGCTAGCTGTGAGGAGCAGAAGCTGTTATAGTAACGGCAGAAATGCAGATTGAAGAGGCAGTGCGTTTGTGAGTTAGAGTATAGAGTAATCTTTGGTTTTCATTTGGATGGCTTTCTTTGCGAGTGCTATATAGGGGGTGTTCATGTGTGTATTAGCTGCGCCGTCTTAGATTTGGCAGGAGTAGTCCCTTGTGGGTCTCATTTGAACTTTCTAGAGAATCAGCAACTGATTTACTCTAAATTATTTTTCGGGTCCCAAAAGTAATTCTATTCTTTGTGATGCTGTTTTGCTATGTTATGAATGTGAGATCACCAAAGAAAGAGATCATCAGTGGTTGTGAGACTACATTTCTAGCAACTTTGAAGGATTTAATTGCGTGTTGTTCAAGACTAAATGAAGTAAGATACAAAGTTGTTTTCTTGATATGCACAGAGATTGTGGGTACTATGCTAGCTACTTTCTTTGATAATCAGATGTTTTCTCTTAATGACTGACATAGCAGTAATCTTGTCATCTGTTACAAAGTAAAGGACCATGTTTTTAAATTATTTGAAGTAGACTTAGTAAAGTCTAGGACAGAGTTAGCCTAAGATGCCACAGGGAATTGTTCTGTGACGTACTACCATAGATTCTTTATTTCTGGTGACACAACTGAACGAGGTCTTAACAAAAACAAACAAATCTACTTTGTATTTGTTCGTCCTAAGTACGGCCTTTCATAAGCTCCTACGCTCTTAGAATGATGGGCGCTGAGAAATCTTTTGAAAAAAAACCCATTCATGCCTATAAGGATGTTGTTAGTTAGATTAGAATCCACAATAAATTCAGTGTAGAACTTTTTTGATATGTAGGTGTTCACCAGGGTTCTCTGCTCACCCAGGTACTATTCAATATAGTTCTTGAGGCAATAGCACAGCAGTTCTTGGCTGATGATCCTAACAAGATTTATGTGCTGATCACTTGGTTCACATTGCAAAATCTTGTTAAAAAGCTGCAGAAAATATTCTAAACCGGGAAATTGGCCCAGAGTCTGATGGCTTGATGGTCAACCGGGAAAATACAAACATTCTAATTATTAATAGAGAGTACACAATCCCAGCGTCATCTGGAGAGCGGCCTTGCTCGATATATAGAAAGAGAGTAAGTAGTAAGAAAATAATGTGCACTCAGTACAAGCAAATGGGTACGCGTGTCCGGAAAATTCTCCGCAAACATTTTTGCCGTAGGAAATTTTGCCGTAGGAAAATCCGCTGTAGGAAAATTCGCCGTATGGACAATGATAGAGGGTATTATATCAACATTTCTTTTATTATAACTCATTTTTAAGAAATTACCTTTCTCTAATTGGTTGGTTGATGAAGTTGCCAGAAGTTGCCATTTTAAGGAAACAGGTAATCTTTGTTTTTGCAATTTATTTTTTTTTCACGGTGAAATGATCTTACGGCGAATTTTCCTATACGGCGAATTTTCCTACGGCGAAAATGCTTACAGCGAAATTTCCTAGAACCCTCTGATAGATTAACAGAAAACTATGACTTCAGTCGAGATAGATGCACAATTAGCATTAGGAATACATCCAAAATGAATACCGACTCCTCAGATGGCTCGACAGAGATTGTATATAATTTATTTTACCAAGGTGGCCTAAATAGTACTGGAAGTGTTTTGTAGTGATACTGTAGTAGCTAGTGTAAGAAAGGAAGATTAGGAAGATTTTACCTTTATTGGCAAGAAAGTGTCCTCTCTGGAAGCGAAATGCAGTCTGTATAAAGCATACGTAAAAAGTACTATTGTTGTTGATTTTAGCCTCGAGTTATCCCTCTTTTAACAAACCTATGATCAAAGGCATTTCCATCCTTGACCATCTGTATTCTCAGGAGTATCTAAGATTACATAATCTAATATGTCCTTTACATTTTCAAGACGATAGGATGTGTTTTAAGAGAGATTGCCTGCTATGTCTAGCAGTTCGAGCTACTACATAGAGGTTCCCTAGTTGGCTCCATGCGTAAGAAGTGTAATGCTGGATGGTAGTGAGGTATGAGGATTGGATGCGGATGCTGCAGAGATGTGAGATTATGATCGACTTTCATGTAAACAAGCTTACCTTTATTGGTAAGTTGCTGTTAATCCAAGGATTATTTATCTTTTGGAAACGGAGAAGGAATTCACAATATTTTGAATACATGGAAAAATAAAAAAGCAACACTTTCAAAGGGAAATTTGATGTACTTGACGTTGTGCCGTGTTCATTTCCTGCTTATACACTGAAGTAATATACTAGACTGATTAACGTTACCATCACCTTCTCGTACAAAACCGAGCCTTGTGCCTTCACACACGCGCGCGCGCGCACATACACACGCATGTATGTATGTATGTATGTATGTATGTATGTATGTATGTATGTATGTATGTATGTATGTATGTATGTATGTATGCAAATAGACATATATATATATATAGATAGATTTATATAATGAGAAATATCATGTTGTGTCCGATGAGGACAAGTGAGGTTCAATATTTTCGGCGTTTTCCACTAGAATCGTCACTTATTTTGTTCATACTCTCAGCGTCCACCTCCTCCAGTTTCTCTTCTTACCCTTATCCTTCCCCGTCCTCATCATTAAGTCTCAGTGGTGTACCTGGAAAGTTATCTTGAGGCGGTCAAGTCTCAAAAGGTCAGCATAAGATAACTTGAAAAAAAACATAGATCCAGATCGAAGAAAAAATTCAGAAAACAACTTTAATCACATGTCTGTGGGGGAGATTGAAAGTATATTGAAATTAATGTGATATGATATATGGTGGATGCATTTATATAGCAGCTACGTAATAGACAGTCAGACTAAAGTACTTTACTGCATCAGAAGTAGTAGCCCCGTAATTCTGATTTCAAATACAACTGTGTCCGACTTTCCTTGGCATATCTCTGATGGAGCTGGCTGTCGATAAAAACCTAACAGCGCACCAGTAATACGCTTGGGTTAATTCAATAGCCTATATAAGCTATTCGAAGGCGGTCTATTGGCAGACTCTTTAGAGCGTCAGATAGAATGCGTTGCGATATTTGTTCCGGCTCTCTGTAGACTGTGTTCAAATCCTGTCGAATTCCACTTTGCCTTTTCATTCTTTCTGGGTCGATAAATAAAGTGCCAGCCAAGTACTAGTGCAGACATCTCTCCCTCCAACTGTCACATCCTGGGTTTCCATTGGGTCATGGGTGAGGGTAAGGGTGCCGAGAGGGTTCTTGTGTCTGTTCGCAACTACATGGGCACTTAAAAGCAGTAGCAAAAGCATGGTACAAGCTAGCAAGTCGTCCTCGATTGCGAGTGCGGCCGTAGTTTTTATATACACTATTCTACAAAATTATCGTTGTATTTAGACAAAACTAATAGGCATGAAAGGCGGAAAATTGGCAGAGTCGTTAGAACGTCGGCTAGAATGTCTTGCGCTCTGAGTTCAAACACTGCCGAGGTCAACTTTGCCTGTCATCTTTTCGGGGTAGATAAATAAAGTACTAGTCTAAGGTGGTGGACAGGCGGAATCGCTAGAGCGTTGGGCGGGATGCTTTATGGTATTTGTTCCAGCTCTTTGCGTTCTGAGTTCAAATCCCGTCGTGGTCTATTTGGATGGTAGACTTCATTAGTCACACAGTTTAAGACCACCACATGGCCCTTGGGTGCCTTTAGCGGAATCCACTCTGTTGCAAGCATTCGGGCCAGGTCTCTGGTCTGAGGCTACCTTCCTCTCTTCCTCCCACCAGTCTCGGGGACCTGAAAAAAGGGGTGATGGGCACTACCTTCCATTCAGACGAAGCAGTAAAAAAAAGCATGTATGTATGGTTAAGAAGTTCGCTTCACAATCATGTAGTGTTGGGTGCGTTCCCACTGCACGGCACCTTGGGAAAATGTCTTCTGCAATAGCCTCGGGCCGACCAAAGCCTTGTGATGGAAATTGAGTAAATGGAAATTGTCGAATAGACTGCACTTGTTCTAGAGTGGTAGATTTAATCCGTCATCTGGTTTAACACCCCAACCTGGTTATTGGGTACCTTTAGAAGAGTCTACTCAGATGCAAGAATTCGGACCAGGTATCCGGTCTGAGGATAATTCAATAGTTTAATGCGCTGTTTCCTACAGAGTTATGGCTTCTTTCCCCCATCAGTCTCGAAGATCCGTCCTGCAGGAAGTAATGGGTGCTGCCCTCCCTCCCCTAACTAAGCCATAAAAAATAATTAAATATAAATAAGCCACATTAAATACAACCAACCAACATAAATACACACAGAAGACAAATATACAACGAATTATCTGCAATACTTCTACATTCACAGCACGCATAGAAAACATAATAAGGAAGCAAACTGACACACACAAAAAAAAACACTCAGAGCAGTAGCAGGCATGACATCTGACCAACACAGAGAAACAACACCAGAATACAAACAATATATTTAGGCTCATTATGGGTTATGTCAGCCCTAGCTGGGTTCTCGATCTTTCCACAACAAATCACAACAAATTACGAAGGATACAAAATAGCGTACATCATCACGGGTTTCATACAGACCACACCTACAGACCTATACAATGAAAGAAAAAATTTTAAAATGAAAAACCACTTGGGCATGAGTGTATTGTTTGTTTTTCTGCTTTAAACTCCAGCTTGTATAGTTCCTACCACTACACGTTTAATCACCTTCAAACACATAGACATTAGCCCAAAGCACCATGATAAGATGTACAGAACAAAAAATAATTTCAAGGGAGCCTTAACTGTCGTACCGCTGACTGATCCATTTGACTGGCTCCGTTAACTAGAAGCGTAGAAGCAGCACCCATGACATTTGCAGGCCCTCATAAAAACTAGTGAAATTAATGCGGTTGATGTTCAGCTTCGGTATTTGTTGGTCAATGTTTGCAGGAAAAGAGTGGCAGGAAGGAAAATTCCAGAGGACTGATATCCTGGGGAGGAAGGACTATGTGAAGTGTTTAGTGTAGGGTCTGGTAGGTAAGACCTAGTGAGAGGGGCGAGAGAAGGAGAGACGAATAGGACAAGTGGGGGGAGAGGGTGTGCAACTAGATAGTTAAGAAGAGCAGAAATTGTTGTAGTAGCTATAGAAGATTCAAACAGGAAACCACTTGTCTGTGGGCCATTGACTACAGCGTGTTGGTAAGTGAATCATTGCCACTCGAATGGACTTCATTTGAATGCGGTCTAGGATGTATGTGTGTGCAGCAGTAGCTACACCTTACCATACATGAGAGAGGTACTCTAATGTTGGTAGAGGGTCAACAACTGGTCAGAGCTGAAATATTTCCTAGTCTTTATGATGCACTTTTGGCGACGTTATATATGTGGGACTGCTAAGAGAGACAATCAGAGATTGTGAAACCCAGCATTCGTAGCGGTTTTCTTTGCGATTTGACAGTAATTGGTTGCTATTTCTAGCAGTTCTGATTGTACAAAATGATAGGATACTCACAGCTGGAAAGTCTTTTATCATCGGTATACTCGATCAAGTTTGATCTGGGGTTAAACAACAACAACATGCAAACAATATTATTGTATTAACACATTTGTATATTAGAGAAGAAAAGATATTTTTTTCTTTCTTTCCAAAGTATATAAAAAGTTTCACACTTAATTCTTCGTTAAAACTGAAGAAATATTTGGTGGGAAGGTCTTTACATACTCAAGAAGTATTTAATAGCCAAACAATAAGACAATGCTGTTCAAGTAAGACTCAAAAATCATGTTTAGGATCCTAAAGCCAATAAGGTATACAGTAAAAATATTTCGGAAGTTGCAAAATAATTACTTTGAACTTAATGATTACTTTACTGATTAATTTCAACTTCTGTGTTTTTCTATAACTTTTTCATAACTTAAAATTATTTTACTAGGGTTCCTGGCATCACCGCTGGCCGTTGAAGGAGTTGGCTTCATTCGTTCTGGTCTGCAACCAGACAAGATGCAACCAGATCTAGCAATTGTTCTTCAGTCATCTATAGTAATCGGAGATCCAGAAGAACTCAGCACTGGATTTAATGTTAACGTTTCAGTAAGAAACATTTCTTTTGTCTGGATGATTTATCAGTTGTATGATTTGATCATTGTATATTAAAACGGTGTTACTTGTTTCAGGCTTTGGTATGAGGCAAATAGATATGCATAGTCAAATGAAACAGTATATGTCCCCGAAACACAAACATGATAATCGATCCTCTACTGCCCAAAACATATCTCCTTTTTTTCATTAATATCTTAAATTGCAGATATGATAAACACTATGATTTCAAAAGTAAAATCGAAAGAGTTCAGTATATTTGTAAATTTCCATATGAATGACAACTATCTCATATATTTGAAACGATTTGTTTTTCTTCAATTAAATATATATTACAAATTGGTCTATTTAAACACTGAACATGAGCAG
This sequence comes from Muusoctopus longibrachus, assembly GCA_027122495.1. NCBI lineage: Eukaryota > Metazoa > Mollusca > Cephalopoda > Octopoda > Octopodidae > Muusoctopus > Muusoctopus longibrachus. The sequence goes on from JAOPJV010147428.1 coordinate 6,922, forward strand.
AACTTTCAGCTATTATTTATTTCTAATCGGAATATCAGTTAATTGGAAAGATAGTATTTAAGATGACGTTTTATTTTCATATTTTTTGTTGTTTCAGGATATAATTTTACAAAATGAATAAAAACTATGATTTACTGTAAAGTGGAAAATATATTTTGCAAAAACATACAATAGAACTCTTGAATAAATTAAACGGTGGCTGTAATTATAGATCTAGGCTGTCGTTACTATATTATTTAGTTTTCTAACTTTCTCTTCTGTCCCAGCTCGTCAAACAGACACAGTTACTTTCTGGGCCAACAACAGCAGATGACGCTGAAGGCTTCAAGATTTTTGTGGCGTTAGTTCAACCGAAATCATATGGCAATATTGAGCTGAAAAGCACTAACCCACAAGATCACCCCAAAATACATCCTCGCTTTCTCAGCGAAGAAACAGATTTAAGAATTATCGTGGAAGGTGAGTAATCTAATTGTTTTCAATTCATAAATCAGTAATAATATTACTGCCGAATCTTATTGATTTACTAGTGAAAACCATTTTTTCTAAGTCTGTATTGATAGAGTTTGTGACTGTTTACTTATCAATACAGTAAAATCTAAGAATATATTATAATAATAAAATAAGATTTTTTAAAAAGTGAGTAAATCTAATTTGGAATATATATTTTCCTTTTGACCTTATGAAATTAACTACTAGAGCAGCTGTAGTATTCTCAGTAAATTTTACAATATCTTCTTACTTTACAAGTATTTTCATTCACGCACAAGTTGAGCTGCTATGTTTAAGTCTTGTTTTAATTTGTTGCCGAATATTTTCACTTAATGCCCTTAAATTTTTCGCGCGTTTTGAACCCAAAATAATTTTTAGATGCTATTTGAAAATAGCATCTTTCCAAAAAGAAAGATATGACTGAAAATAGTAAGCACATTTCTTTCGTTTACTTAATTACAGAGCCAGCGCCAGAGTATTCAACGCCCTAGGTCAGCCTTATAATGTGCGTACGCTTTGCCCCTTCAGGGCCCTTGGCCGGCAGACAATGTGCGTATCAGATAAAATCTGATGAGAAGCACTAAGATTGGAAAAGAAGACCTTGCTGTAAACATATTTCTATCCCATACTTAATCCTTACTCCGCTTTTAGTTTACCAAATATGTAAAAAAGAAAATCTCAGTCAAGCATTATCGAATATACATATCATAATACAAGAAAAATCACATAATTATATTACAAGAAAGAAAACAATTTCAACTTACAGCTTAGTAGGCTGACGAACCAAGTTCTTGATACTTCTTGCTCTGATCACACTAAGAAAATTACTGAGCCTGCACTTTCCACTCCACAGTCCACACTCACCAACACCAAATCATGTGACAGGTCATAGCACCACGTGACCCTCTCGTTTCACCCCTGCCCTCCATCCACGTCTGTTCCGGGAGTGTTCCTCACCTGCACTCTTTATAACTGAGTTTTCATGTTTTTAGTCGGATTAAGAAATGTTGTCTCAGTTGTTCAGAATTTGTGTGGTACCCCCAGATTTTAGCACCATAGGTGATCATCTAGTTTGCCTAGAGCGTAGTGTGGGCTTTGGTTATTCCTGTTGGACAGGGATAGTTAAGTGCACTGAAATATTAGAAAAACTCATCTATCATAATTTCAACAGGGATAAAACAATGGAGTACGGTTACAGCCAGTTCCTATTTGTTGTTTAGGTTGAGAAACATCAAAGCAAGGTTGACTCTTATGACAACTCATTAGGGATAAAAAGAAATATCATTTTAAACCAAGTGATTGTCAACTGCAAGTAGATTTTCTTTGGGTATGGATTACTCTACCATTTATGTTCCATGATGTGAATCATATTTTATCCATGCTTTGCGGTCTAATCTTCATCGGGAGTATAAATATCTTCTAAAAACATAATAGTCCTGAAACAAATCGTGACAAATAATAGTGGTATGTGTATTAACCACTTATTAGCATTCTATTTCTTCTTCATTATGGACGCGTTTCAATCCAAAGTATATGTTACTGTGTTTATATATAACTTAATATACACAAAACCTGCTAATAATGATATTATTATACATATATTCTTTAAGGTATTTTTCTGCTTTTTGACACTATAGAGTTTTGCTAAAGAATGTATAGCACTAAATAACTTAATGAATTAGCAGCTAAGATTTTGATGTAAATGATATTAGACATTACGGGGGGAAAGCTGATCTGTTACTCGTTTCCGTCTCAAATTAATATTGATAAATATTAATAAATATTAATTTAGAAAATATAAATTCAACTAAAAGAAGAAATATAGAATAATTCAATTAAGATGGTTATATTCTATTATAATCAAGAAATGGGAAAATATATTTTCTACTTGCCGATAGGTTAAATGGACTGACAAGTTTAATCGACAAGATAAAATGATTGTTAATGATAAAAGTGGCTTCAATTTTGATGTCAAGAATAGTATACAAAATACGGTAAAATGTTATAGAGTTCAGAAATGAATACAGCGGTCCACAAAGGAGTTTTGTTGGACTATATGTACGTTTGTGTGTAAGTATATGTGTGTGTGTAGATGCAAGTGAGCCTGCGAAAATACACAAAAGAACATTCATGTATGTGTGAGTACAATAAACGTGTAGACATTAAGAGAGTCTGCAATAGACGTGTGTATAAAATGTATATGCACGTATGATATTATGATCCCGCTACCACGTGCTTTCAATCAAAGCAAGCGGGAAAGTAATATATTGTTTTCGTTGTAGAAAGTTCAGAATTGTTCTGTTTATGCAACGAAAGTATAAAGGAGTGAAACTTGTATGAGTTGATGGCTGCAAAAGACTACGGGCTGTAAGTTGTTGCGCCATTTGATTGTGTGTGTGTGTTGCTAGCCGTGATATTATTCCGCTGCATAGTTGTGCGAGCTGTTTGTGTCACCGTTGAGCTGTTGGCAGTTGGAAAATTGCCGGGCTGTGAGCTGTTGCTGGTACTACTGCAGCTATCAGTGGCCAGGTATGTCTATTAATATAGCATCACGCTAATCACTGATTAGTTGCTGGAAATGGCCGACGTAGTGCTGTTGCGGGTACTACTGTTACTATGTCAGCTACTGCTGCTATCAGCAATTTAATATAACATAAGTTAATATAACATCACGCTAATCA
>JAOPJV010148419.1:0-10081 GCA_027122495.1 Muusoctopus longibrachus
AAAAAAAGAGAACAGTTAAAATATAATTACTTGAAATGTTTCGACTTCATGTCCCAATGGTTTGGTAAAAATACTTCATGCCATCTCTGTAAGATCAGCTTCTCTTCATTTTCCGTCCTTTTCAAGCTAGTGACTAGTTCTGTAAATTAAGAAAACAAAGTAAAAAATTCTGGAACATCAAAATTCTCCCCTATTCACAGCAAAACTTAATGAAACAAACTCGTTTGGTTACTCTTTTACAAAAGAGAAAAATTAAAACATTACTGCACATCCCAACAGTTTGGTAGAAATACTTCACACAATCTCCTCTGCCAGATCAGCGTCCATTTATTTTTCGTCCTCTTCAAGCTAGTGTCTAGTTCTGTAAATAAAGAAAGCAATGTTAAAAGAGTTTTTCTAATATAGCAATGACAAAAACACTCATTAAAAAACAAAAAACAGTTAAAATAAAATTACTAACTTGAAATGTTTCGACTTCATGTCTCAGTTTTGCAAAAGAAAATATATTCAATTTAAGAAAACATGTTCAAGGAATACCTTGCAGCAATAGTAATATAATCCGAAAGAATTTGTAGGGTCACTAAACTAGGTTGCACTTAATTCGGTTGAGGAGGGACAGACGTTTTACTTATAAAGAGTTATTTACATTTGTCCGTTATTATTAAGAGTGAAACATTTCAATTCTACAATTAAATCAATATCATTTAACAGAATAATGTATGTATAAATTGAAAAAGGCTTGCAGCAAACAAGAATGTTTTACGTTAAATAGTGCATAGTATTAGTTTTTGCTTTGTTAGTACGTTAATATTAGAGCAAGGAGTTAGCTATCAACATAATTGTTTGCTGCTAAATCCCAAAAGCATATAAATACATCATACATATACAGGGAAACCTGAATATATCTGCTGTCTAATATCAGTGTATATACTCCTGATATTTACATTTATCTAAAGTGTGGGATAAGACATATTCGTATAAACCTTTCTTACAATAAGGGAATTGAAAAATACTTTATGTACACAAAACTGAACTAACAAAATATAGAAAACAAAGTTAAAGTTTAACAAATTTGAGAGTATATTAAAACAGGAAATAATCCTATAAATCACTGATGCAATGACAACACTTTCATTTTTTAAAAAGGAACAGTTAAAAAAAAATTACTCACCCTAAATCGTTCGACTACATGTCCCAATAGTCTTCTCTGCCCGATCAGGTTCATTTTATTTCTCCCTGTATTGAAGTCTCACCAGTTTTGCAAATAAAGAAAATATATTCAATTTAACAAAACATGTTCAATGTTCCCTGCATCAATAGTAATTTAATCCAAAAGAATTTGTAGGGTCACTAAACTAGGTTGCACTTTATTCGGTTGAGGAGGGACAGACGTTTTACAAATTTTAAAATATAGTTAAATTCAAGGCAATCTAAACTTAAAAATAACGGACAAAGGTAAATAACCCTTTAATTAAATCAATATCATTTAACTGAAAAATGTATGTATAAATTGAAAAAGGCTTCCAGCAAACAATGTTTTACGTTAAATAATTAGCGAATAGTATTAGTTTTTGTTTTGTTAGTATGCCAGTGTACACTATTAGAGAAAGGAGTTAGCTATCAACATAATTGCTTGCTGCAAAATGCCAAAATATAACACATACAGGGGAAACCTCTTTTTACTGAAAAATACTTTATGCACACACAACTGAACTAACATTTTATTCTTTAAAAAAAATATAACTAAATTTTCATCTGTATTACTCACATGTAGTTGGATAGGAAAATTGCTTCTATTTATCTACTTGGAATAAAAACAAAAAAACAAACAATAACCTTGTTTTCAAGTTGTGCAACAGCTCTTCTGCTCTCCATTGTAGTCAAGCATGCTTGCTAATGTCCCAATAGTTTAGTAGAAATACATCACAATTTCCTTTGCCAGATCACCGTTTTTTTCTCTCCTCGTATTCAAGTTTTGCAAATAAATAAAATATATACAATTTAACAAAACATGTTCAATATAATCCAAAAGAATTTGTAGTGCCAAATACAATTAAATTCAACATCATTTTCAGTTCAGTCTAGAGTTGAATTCTTATATTTGGCACCATTAAATCAAAATCATTTAACTCTATAAATAATGTTTATATAATTTAAAGAAGGCTTGCAACAAACAAGGATGTTTCACGGTAAATAGTTAGTGAACAGTATTAGTTCTGCTTTGTTAGTATGTTAATGTATAATATTAGAGAAAGGAGTTAGCTATCAACATAATTGTTTGCTGCAAAATGCCAAAAGCATATAATTATAACATACAGGGGAAACCTGTATATATTTGCTGGCTAATATCTGCAGTATACTTCTGATATTTGCATTTATCTAAAGTGTGTGATAAGACATTCCTATAAACCTTTCCTACGAAAAGGGAATTGAAAAATAGTTTATGTACACAAAACTGAACTAACACTTCATTTTTTACAAAATGAAACCGTTTTAACTTAAATCATATTACTCATACGTAGTTGGATAGCTAAATTGCTTTTATTTATCTACTTCGAATTAAAATATATATTGTTATATATAATATTAAATTTGGCACTTCAACCAATATCATTCGAATTAAAATAATATTATATATTGTTATATATAATATTAAATTTGGCACTTCAATCAATATCATTCAATGGTATAAATAATGCATATATAATTTAAAGAAGGCTTGCAGCAAACAAGGATGTTTCACGGTAAATAGTTAGTGAACAGTATTAGTATGTCATAAAATTTTAGAGAAAACAATCATCAACATAATTGTTTGCTGCAAAATGCCAAACATATAGGTGAAGCTATATATATTTGCTGTCTAATACCAGTGCAGTATACTGCTAATTATTGAAAATAAAAAATAAAGTGTTCAAGTTGCTCACCATTGTAGTCCAGCATGTCCGATAATGTCCCAACTGTTTGGTAGAAGCTCATCGCCTTCAATTCTCACCAGTTTTGCAAATAAAGAAAATATCAATTATTTAACAAATGATCCCACATCATCGCAATTATATTTGTATATTATTTGTCAATCACAATATTAGCCCCACACAGTTAGCCCAACCGGATATCAGAAGTTAGCCCCCTTTCCGTGGCGACTCGTTAATGCATAAGTACCTTAAATTCAAGTCAAACTAAACTTGAAATCGACATTAGGAAGATAACCATGACAAAGAGTGAAAAACATTTTCTTATAGAAAATCTGTCAGTTATCTCCCCTTACATATAATTTGTCAGTTATTTCCCCTTATAAAAATCCTGTCAGTAATTTCTCCCTTATAAAAAATGTCAGTAATTCCCTTGTCAGTTACTAAGCCGTTATAAAAAAATATTTGTCAGTTACTACTGCTTATAAAAAAAAAAATTAAGTTACGTTATTTCCCTTTGACCGTCATTTTCCAGTTTAATTTGACTTTAACCTCATATATTAAACTAATAATTAATTATATATTAATTCGGTTGAGTGGGGACAGACGTTTAACTAATTGCAGCAAACAAGAATGTTTTATGTTAAATAGTTAGCGAATAGTATTAGTTTTTGCTTTGTTATTATGTTAGTATTAGAGAAAGGAGTTAGCTATCAACATAATTGTTTGCTGCAAAATGTCAAAAGTATATAATAACATTTTCTGTCTAATATCAGTGCAGTATACTCCTGATATTTGCATTTCCTACAATAAGGGAATTGAAAAATAGTTTTTATGTACACAAAACTGAACACTTCATTTTTTTTTTTACAAAATACAACTTTTAATTTAAATCATTACTCATACGTAGTTGGATAGCTAAATTGCTAGGTGAAGTTATATATATTTGCTGTCTATTATCAGTGCAGTATACTGCTAATTATTGAAAATAAAAAATAAACACGTGTTCAAGTCCCAATTGTTTGGTAGAAACTCCGTCTTCAACTCTCAGTTCTGCAAATAAAGAAAATATAAATAATTTAACAAACCATGTTCAATAATCCCTGCAGCAATAGAATTTGTAGGCTCACTGAAAACTAGGTTCCACTAATTTAAAATATAATAATTAAATTCCAGTCAAACTAAACTTGAAATCGACATTTAAAGGAAGATAACCATGATAAATCTTCTATTAGTGAAAAATATTTTCTTATAGAAAATTTGTCAGTTCTCTCCCCTTACACATGTCAGTTATTTCCCCTTATAAAAAAATATTCTTTAGTAATTTCCCTCTTATCTCACCATATAAAAATCCTGACAGTTATTCCCGTCAGTAATTTCCCATTTCCCCTTTATAAAAAAATTTCGGTTGAGTGGGGACAGACATTTTACTAATTTCGAAATATAGTAAAATTCAAGTCAATCCTTAAAATAAACGAAGGGAAATAACTCTTTAAAAGAGAGAAAGACTTACTTCGTGTCTACCATTAAATCAATATCATTTAACTTAATCTATAATTTCAAAAAGGCTTGAAGCAAACAAGAATGTTTTATGTTAAATAGTTAGCGAATAGTATTAGTTTTTGCTTTGTTAGTATGTTAGTATTAGAGAAAGGAGTTAGCTATCAACATAATTGTTTGCTGCAAAATGCCAAAAGTATATAAATATAACATACATATACAGGAGAAACCTGTATATATTTTCTGTCTAATCTCAGTGCAGTATACTCCTGATATTTGCATTTATCTGAAAAAATAGATTATGTACACAAAACTGAACTAACACTTTTGTTGTAAATATAACTGTTTTAATCTTAATCTGTATTACTCATATGTAGTTGGATAGGAAAATTGCTTTTATTTATCTACTAGGAATAAAAGAAAATATACACCTTGTTTTCAAGTTGTGCAACAGCTCTTCATTGTAGTCAAGCAGGATTGCTAATGTCCCAATAGTTTACTAGAAATACATCACACCATCTCTTTTGCCAGATCACCGTTTTTTTTTTTTTTCTCCTCGTATTCAAGTTTTGCAAATAAAGAAAAATATATACAATTTAACAAAAACATGTTCAATGTTCCTTGCAGCAATAGTAATATAATCCGAAAGGGACAGACGTTTTTACTAATTTCAAAATATAGAAATTAAATTCAAGTCTATCTAAACGTAAACATAACGGACAAAGGGAAATAACTCTTTATAAGAGTGAACGACGTATTTCACTTCTATAATTTAATCAATATCATTTAACCTAACACTCGTTTGTCATTTTGACTGGCCATGCTGGGGCACCGCCTTGGAGGTCGATCAGATCGACCTCAGTACTTATTTTATCGGTCTATTGCCGAACCGCTAGGTTACGGACAAACACAAACGGGCTTCTGCAGTTTGTCTACCAAATTCACTCAAGGCATTCGTCGGCCCGAGGCTATAGTAGAAGACATTTGCTCAAGGTGCCGCGCAGTGGAACTGAACCCAAAACCACGTGGTTGCGAAGCGAACTCCTTAACCACAGTCATACCTGCGCATATAATGTATGTATAATTTTTAAAAAGGCTGACAGCAAAGAAGAACTTTTCACGTTAAATAATCAGTGAACAGTATCTGGTTCGGTTTCGTTAGGATAGTAATATTAGAGAAAACAATTAGCTATCGACATAATTGTTTGCTGCACAATGCCAAACATATATACAGAGGAACCTGTATATATTTGCTGTCTAATATCAGTGCAGTATACTCCCGATTTGTGCATTGATCTGAAGTGCGATAGGATATACTTATTTAAAAATAGATTATGTACACAAAACTAAAAACACTTTCTTAAATATAACTTTATTTTCATATCTATTACTCATATGTAGTTAGATAGCGAAATTATTTTTTTAATTCAAAGATAAATAAAAGCAAACACCTTTTGTTCAAGTAGTGGGAACCGCTCTGGGCTAAAATGCAGTATAGGGTCATAAACTAACGCATGAATGCGTTGGTTTGCGCCGGAAGTGATTGAAAGTAATTTAAAAACAATGAGAACACCGAAATGAATCGTCGTGAACGTACATATATATTTATGTAACCCGTTCGCTAGGGTGTTGCTTAAAGAGATACAGAAAAGTTCAGATATCCTCCGCAATGTTTACGTTTAGTTTACACGCTATTCTGTTTACATGCTTGTTTACGTCACGTCACTTACATTTTTTACGTCACGCAATGTTTACGCTAGTTTACACGCTATTCTGTTTACATCACGTCACTTACATTTCTCTTTCAATAGTTTATGACCTTATACTGCATGATAACCCAGCTCTGTTGGTCTCCATTGTAGTCAAGCATGCTCGCTAATGTCCCAATAGTTTGTAGAAACATCAAATCGCATCCGTCAGATCACCTTACTATTTGTCCTTGTTAAACGGTTGAGGAGGGACAATGTCAGATGTTTTACTAATTTTAAAATACCGTAGTATATAGTAAATAAATACCGTAGTATATAGTAAATAAATTCTAAAATACCGTATATAGTAAATAAATACCGTAGTATATAGTAAATAAATTCTAAAATACCGTATATAGTAAATAAATTTTAAAATACCGTAGTATATAGTAAATAAATTCTAAGTACTAAATATACTAAATATAGTAAATAAATTCTCGTCAAACTAATCTTGAAAATAACGGTCAAAGGGAAATAATTCTCAGCACTTGTACCATTAAATCATTATCATTTAACATTACCAACGCATATAAAATTTGTAATTCATATTACAAATTCTACACTCGAGTCTAATCTTATAGTATCACCCCTGCATTCGGCAGCAAAAAAAGAGGTATTCTGGAAATGACACTGCTATCATCAATTGTTTCGTGATAGAAGTGAAGTCAAAAACGGCTTGCAGCAAACAACGTTTCACGTTAAATAGTCAGTGAACCGTATTAGGTTTGGTTTGGATGTCAATGTATAGTATTAGAGAAACAGTTAGCTAACATAATTGTTTGCTGCAAAATGCCAAAATATAACACAGGGGAAACCTGTATATATTTTCTGTCTAATATCAGTGCAGTATACTCGATATTTGCAAAATGCCAAACATATATACAGAGGAACCTGTATATATTTGCTGTCTCATGTCAGTGCAGTATACTCCTGATTTGTGCATTGATCTGAAGTGTGAAAGGATATATTTCTAGAAACCTTTCCAACAATAGAGGAATTTAAAAATAGATTATGTACACAAAACTAAACTGACACTTTATTTTTTTTTTTAAATATAACTGTTTTAATTTTCATTTGTATTACTAATATGTACAGCAAAATTGCCTTTGGACGATTCCTTTTATTTTGGGGGCGATTCTGTTCCAAGTTGTTTTTGGTTGGGTCGAATTTCATCAGTCTGCTTTTATTTTCACGTCTATCGTTTCAGTCTATCAGTTGTTTCTATGTTAACACCATGTACGATTCATTTTATTTTGCGGGTGTTATATATTTATTTTAATTGCGTATTTAATTTTTAACGCTTCGGTGGAAAACAATTTTATTTACATGTCCTAAATGATAACGATTTGGTAACTTGTAACAATGTGCCTTAAGTTCAATTGTAAAGAGTCACCAAAACCGAAGTCGGTAATGGATTCTCTTAGTCAAATATAAATTTGTATTTAATTATTAAAACCTTGTAATACAGTTACTAAAAGCTTACACAACCTCTATTTTCTGAAGATTGGTGAACATCATTACAATATTGAGCTATTAACAATTCGTTTACATGGTTTTCATTAATACTTAAAATTGGTTGTTAAATGAACTCAAAAATATAAAATGCATTCCTTCACTATATCTTAAACCACAACATTTTCAAAGAAATGTCAACACCACATTAACGTATACTTGATGTACCATCCATTAACAGTGGGTTTTCATCAACTACGCATTAAAAAAATTCATAAGTAGCCTCTGTATTTTGAACCAGGAGCTTAGACAATACTTCAGAATAATTAGCGCAAATTATTCAAATGGTGAATTTAAAAAAAACATTACATTAACATATATTTCATGTATCATTAGTTAAGATATTTTCATCAACTGCACATTAACAAATTACTGAGCACCCGCCGTATTTTTGGACCTTGAAAACTGTTGTTCGGGGGTGTATATCCGACTAGTCTATGATTAATTTAAGGTGGTCCCCACACCGGTTACATAAAAATTAGAAATTGAGCATATAAATGGTACATGCCCTATAGCCTATTATAAGTTCGGCGTTTGTAGAAATTTAATTAAAAATATGACCCGAATATGTCCGAAATTTTCTAGAAAAGATCAGATTGGCCTTCGATAAATATCTTTTTTCTTATACTAATAAGGAAATTATTCAAATTATTTCCTTAAGATAATTTTTAATCAATAATTTTCTAAACAGTAGTTAATTTTGCAGCAAACAAGGTTTCAGATTAAATTGTCAGTGAATAATATTCTTTGCAATGTTAGGATGTTAATGTGTAATATTAGTTGTCAGAAAAGAGTTAGTTGTCAGTCTAATTGATTGCTGCAAAATGTAAAAAGTATAACAATATAGCAATAATATTAATGACGGGAACCTTGTATTACAGGCCATAGGGCATAAGCCACTTATGACTTAATTTCAGATTTTAATGTAACAAGGTGAGCAGACAACCTAAAATAATCATAGACTAGTTGTGTTGGGTATAGAACCCCCGAACAAAAATTGCCAACGTCCTCAAATAAAGTGCTCAGTAATTTTTTTTTAACATGCAGGTGATGAAAATACGTATTAACCAATGATACCTAAAATACACATTAATATAATGTTGACTTTTATCGACCATTTGAATAATTTGTGCTAATTAATGTGGAAAAGTATTGTCTAAGCTCCTGGTGCAAAATACAGAGCCTACTTATGAATTTTTTTAATGCATAGTTGATGAAAACCCATTGTTAATGGATGGTACATCAAGTATACGTTAATGTGGTGTTAACATTTCTTTGAAAATGTTGTGGTTTAAGATATAGTAAAGGAATGCATTTTATATTTTTGAGTTCATTTAACAACCAATTTTAAGTATGCAATTAATGAAACCTCATGCAAATGAATGGTGTTAACAGCTCAATATTGTGATGATGTTCACCAATCTCCAGAAAATAGAGATGTTATGCAAGCTTTCAATAACTGTATTACAGAGTTTTAATAACTAAAATACAAGTTTATATTTGCCTAAGAAAATCGCTTACCAACTTCGGTCTAGGTGACAATTTCACTTGAACTTAAGGCACAAACGTAGCGCACTGTTTTACAAATAGAGTCTAAGATATAAAATTATATCAATAAAAATTAGAATATAAACTAATTGTCAGACGAAATTATAGAAATAAAATGTCAACACTTACATGGTTAATAGAGAGAGGTCATCTTGCTTCCAATGCTAATGGGTTAACTGGATTTATTCAGGTAGTACAGTACTTATACACAGATACATACACGTGATTCACAGAATGGTGGGAAAAACCTTTCTTTCTTTCCTTCTCTTTTTTCTTCTAATTTTTTTTTTTTTGCATAATTATAAAATTATTTCGCTTTAATAACAAGGGTTGACAGTTCGATCTCAGTCAAGTCTAAAATGTTTAACGGCAGCTGTTCAACGGGAAACCTTTTTGTTTTGTAAACGTGGTTTTTTTTGGTAAACGCGCCACCCAAATAGTGTACGAATATAATGAAACTATACCATAGCTTCTACTATGCTTAAGATTAATCTGAACACCACACTAATCTATGACTTTATACCATACCATTGTACCCACTAATATGTAATACTAATATGAACCATACTCTGCCACTTTGAGCCCTTCTACCGGAACACCACATAGCTACCTAAATGGAGGTTGCAACTAATATAATGACACTCCATCATAGATTTGACTAACTTTACACATCTACACAATACCATCCTTTAGAGGAGGGACTTTAACTTATTTATAAACTTTACTTTTTCTTAGCTTCTACTAATACTGAGAACTAATACCAACTATACTCCGCCACCCCATATCCCTCTAATTAACCATAGCCTCAATTAACTCATGAGAACTATACTTTGCTTGGGTCTAATAATAACTTGAACACCACTT
>JAOPJV010154335.1:0-10040 GCA_027122495.1 Muusoctopus longibrachus
AGGCCCTGAACATTCAGGTCAGGTCTCCGGTCTGAGGATACCTTCCTCAGGCCCTGAACAAAAATGTGATGGGCACTGCCTTCCCTCCAGACGTAGCAGTAAAAATATAAAGAAGATAAGGCTGTCATGTCTCTAGTAAAGGGGACACAGTGATGATGATGATGATGATGATGAAGATTATGATTAACATCTTTTGGCCAGTAAACAACTGATGTATCGAACCTCACTACTTAAACTACCAAGTGCAGGTGTTTACCACCAAGATACCATCTAACATAAGAAAGTATTGGGCAACTGTTTTACGATAGGTGTATTGTGTTTGGATGTAGCATGGCTGAATGGTTAACAAGCTCGCTTCGCAATCACGAGGCCCCAGGTTCAATCTTGGCATCTTGGGTAAGTATCTTTACCATAGCCTCGGGTCAACCCAAGCCTTGTGAGTGAATCTGGGGTAGACAGAAACTGTATGGAAGCCCGTCAGATGGATTGTACCTGTAATTCAAAGGTCCAGCCTTGTCACATACTGTGTCATGCTGATTCTGCCTGAGAATTATATTAAGGGGACATGTGTCTGTGGAATACTCAGCCGCTGCACGCGTTAATTCAATGAGTAGGCTGTTCCGTTGATCGAACAATGGAACACTCATCGTGGAAACCAACGGAGAATCCATCATCATCATCATTGTGTTTGGGACAGAGAAAGACAGATGTCTGTGGACACACGGACACACGGGGACACATTCAATCCTTTACTCTATAAAGCAGTGATTGCAAATGTGGTGGTGGTGGTGGTGGTGACATGTCAGTAAAATTTATATGAAATGTCTATGGTTACAACACCTGGTGACCTAATATTTTACTAACCTGTTCCACTGTGGAAATAACTGTTCAGTGAGAGAAACGTTTGTAAGTAAATATTTAACTGGGTTGACACACAACCACCATAGATATACTATATATATATCTCTCTCTCTCTCTCTACTGCATTCACTTCCTTTATTTTAAGGTCTTAGTCATATACCGGGTGGTGGTGGTGAGGTAGTCTAGCTGTGTTTTAACATACAGATCGGCTCTCTCTATCTATCTCACTCACTCTCTCTCTATCTCTCACATACACACACATTGTACCTGGAGTGTATTGACATGTAAGACATATCCACTCCTTTATCAGGTGGTGTGGCACGAATGCTTTTGTGTCTCTCTGGTATCTTACGTACATAACACATACACACACACACATATATATATATATAAAGTATATGTATATATATATATAAGGTGGAGAGTGATACTTGTTCTTTCTTCGTATGAACTGTTCACAAAGTTAAGGGACAACAACATGTCAACGACGGGCAACAACATGTCAACGACGGGAAACAAAGATGATATCGTGGCTGAACAAATTTCAAATGAAAAAACGAAATCTTTAAGCAAATCTTATTCGTTAATAAGGTAAAACTATCCTTCTATTTCCCTCCCTCCTCACCAACTCTATTTACTAAACCATTAGCACACGAGCCAATGAAGGGACGGACTTACAAACCAATGAGTTAGTCTCGGTTTGGATACTCGACCTTGCTGGGAAAAAAGTAGCTCCATCTCGTGAGAGTTGTATGTTATCTCGATCCGTTTATAATTGAATAGCTAATAACTTACCTGAATGTGGAAAACAACTTTTTTCGACTTTTATTCAAGTTTTGTTCATGTTTATATGGCATTCTCTTTTTTCTTTACTAGATACATTTGTAACTCTATAGTACATATGTCCTGATATTTTTAGAATTTCACAATACTTTACATATCATGTTCGTGATAAATGCAATCATTCACTGTCAGGCTTTGGATCGTATATTCTAAATGAATCCATTATATTACTTAGTTTCCCATCTAATCTTGCAAATTTACTTGGATTATAGTCGGGGAAATAATAATTGTATCTTGTTGAGCAGATAGTTGATGGAAACCTATTAACTTAAGCAATTATCTCAGATTTAAGTATTAATTGAATCTGCATGTGATATACTTTCTCAAACTTTTATTTCATTTGTGTATTGTATCCTTTCCACTTCATTAATTCCTATGTGATTGTAAGTCTGCTTTTGGTCTCATTTTCTGATCACTGTTTTTACTGATCATGCTAGCTATCAGTAGGTTTCATTAATTTCCCTCTTTTCAAGCATGACTTGGTATATCTTTCTGGACTGAATTTAATGACAATTTCACTATTGAATTCGTTTACTCTATGTAACAGCGTTTCCAGTTGTTTGCTATTTGCAGCATAAAACTTCAAGTCATCCTTATATAGATGATGGTGGATTGTAACTACATAGTACATGGAAACGTATCATTTCTCGTGTAGATTTTGGTTAACGGCGTTAGCGCTAGACAGAAAAGGAGTAGAGAGAGAGTCATTGTATATGTTTCTTCTGATATTAGCATTTTCCTCTATAAACGTTTATTGTTAGAATCTGTGAAATTCTATTTTATCTATTGAAGGAGCACTTCATCTTCCTGCATTTGTTATTGAAACTACTTTACCCATGACTAATATATCACGAAAACAAGCGTGGGAATTCAATATCAAAATCTTCCTGGCAATATCTCCATAACGTGCTCAGTCTTCTTGCTCATACTTCAGTCTTCAGTTACAAATTTGTTAATCAGTAAATGTTGTTTTCATCCGTATAAATTATTGCTTACAAATTTCTGTTATTTTGGTAACAGATTTTTTAATTTTTAATTTTTTTTTATTTCATTTTCAGCACTTACTAAATCAGTCAGTGTGGCTTGATTGGAGATATTTATGACATAAGCATGAACCGACGAAATAACATTAGTATCTGATCTGTAATGTTTGAAAACATCGAAAAAGATTTGCCAGCCCTCTTTCAATCTGTGTCGCTTCCATATAGAACAACATGACAGATCTTGGTCTAACAAACTAGACCGTTATTTTCTACAATTAATGAAACAAGAACCACACAGAATAGAATTGGTTAGACCATGTCGACTTGGAATATTTAATTTTTACTGTGAATTGTTTTCTTTTATTTAGGACTCATTCTTCGTGAATTCATATTATTTTTGTAATCCATGTAGGTAAGGAAGTTGGCAGTTTTCTGATACATACTAATCTCAGTATCGATACCAATTGATTCGAGAATCATTCACATTAGAACAATATCACCTAAGTGCTATCTCTGATAGAGCAGACCCATTATCATAGACGTTCCAGCTGTGATCATCACATATATCCATCCAAAACGTTATATAGAGGACTATATTTTCCACTCTGTTCCCTATTTTTAAGATGGTAAATGTATGGTTTGAGGGACATTAATTACTATTTCAAGCAGGTCGTATAATTTCGGGTAAATTTGGTATATCTAGCTACATATATTTTTAATTATTTATAGTATAAGAATATATATACCGTGACAAGCCTATAATTCTGGAGGGTCACATGTTCCTTCTGATTTCGTTTTGTAGCGAGACTGTTTGTTGTTCTGTCATCTATTCTGGAATGTAAGATAGTCACCTTGTTATTTCATTAGTAACACAGGACAATATGTGCATTGCAAGATATAAAGATATTTTCTCACGAAATGTGGATTCGTTCTTTTTAGTAGCATTTTCCACTCATAGATTCTATTATATATTCGTACGGAGTTTCTATCCATTTGTGTGGTTGGATATTGTTCAATGTTTCTTTCGTTCCGTGGATTACTTCATTTGTTCTTTCGGAGTTCTTTACCTTCTGAGATTTTCTTTCAAAATATTTGTTCTACTCTGAATAACGAAACATTTTCTACTTGTATGATTTTGTTGCTTAATTCTCTGTAAATGCAAAGTTGTTTTCTTTTTTGTTTTCGTCTTTAAACATTTTGGTTTGTTTAAATTGTTTATTTTGGTTAATTCCTCTATCAAACATGCGTATTCTCTAAGAATTGTCTGCTTTTACCAGTAGAATTAATCTTTGTTTTGCTTCTTTGAATCATTGTTCAACCTTAAAGTTTGGTTTTCAATAAAACATTGCTTTTCTTCTTGAATGATATCTTTGTTTTGAATTGGTTTGCGTTGTGTCGAAGAAAATGCTGTATTTTTCTTATTTCAGCTGATTCCATGTTAAAGCGTTCTGTTTTTCAAGTCTTGATATGTTGTATTTAATCTTGCTTCATCTTAGACGACTCTACCATCATCGTTATATAGGACATAAGCTGTGGCGGACACTAGTTGATTTATATCATATATCATATATATAATATATTTGTTTTTTAAATATTTCTGATCCAGGAACACACTGATCAACAAGACATATCTATAAATATATGTGTTATGCTATCCTGCTAATGTGTGTTCTATCTTCAATTCGTATGAATTCCAGACCATACAATTATATTTTATTTCATTCTTAATATTACATTTCTATTAGAATGTCGCTATTCATGTTTGTCTTATAACACTGCAGCAGTTATGTTATGTTGTTATTATTCTAGTTTAGTTCAGTCGTAGGTCAGTGTACACCTATGATCAAACGCGTTACACCAGTGAACATCTTATCATTGTGTATTTACAACTACAGAATTGAACGTCTGATTCTGATTTCGTTTTCAGACAGTAGTGTGCGTTTTGAAAGAGATTTGTCATCTCTTTCTACTTGTTCGAGTGACTGTGTAGAAGGTCACCTCCCTTATATGCTTGATTGTGCTTTACCTATGTTCGGTTCTGTCATCATCAATGTTTTTTTACACATTCTGGTGTAATATGAATTGGGTTGTACTATATTATTGAACACACTCACTCATATATATTCTTTGTAACTAAAATATTGCTTAGTTTCTTTTTATATGACTTTTTGTATTGAATAAATTCATGTTTTTATATATGGATTTTTTTTTCATCAGTATTATTCTTAATTTATTTCGTGATGGTACATGAAGCATTTAGCTCTATAAAATTATAAATTTTTTATAGCCTGCGATAACGGTGTTCTAATCCATTTCTGTACTACATATTTGTTTAGGAAGTTTGCTTTACTTAGCGGCACAACTACCACGTTGTATTTACTCGTCTTGCTAAGTCCCATTACATATTTCAGTTAGTGTTTTGTTTATCGATTCCAAGGCTCATGGGGATTGCAATGATATCAAACCTGATACCATGATAATTAATACTGGTTAAATTAATTACGACTTGTCCTTTAGAATTATTCAGATATTGTCAAGCTATCTAATCGTTATTTCCCTCATATTTGAAGAATACGATAAGCAATAATTATATGTGAACTTAATTTAAACAAACGAATCTATAGTAATAAACGATACTCTTTTTGATATCCCAACTGAATTAGTTGCAGTGTTTATTAGGTTCTCCAGCTGCGCATTGATTCTTGTAAATAGTGGTTTTAAATATTCCATACAGAGAACACATTTTAAAAATATGTCCATAACTTGTGTGACCATTGTTGGTTTAATCAGAAAAAAAATGTGATAATGGAGTAAAACCTAGTTCGAAGTGTAGAAGGGACGAGGAGTATTGCTGAACTATTTCTTTTCTGATGGGTTAGCTTTCATCAGGTAATTGTCCTGCAGTAATACCGTTGTTTTCCATTTTGATATAGCATGATTGATATACTTTCTTAGCATCGGAACCATGATTTATGTGGAGTCTTTCTAATACTGAATAGTGTGATAAGCTATAACATTTCTGCTATACTTAGGTTTTGATTTCTATTCTTAATGTCTTTAATAATTGTCCGGTTGTTCTTCACAACCAAATATCGCTTTCTGTTATACCTTCTTCTCCCAGTTGAGAATATATTAGTTTCCAGATGAGCAGCGGTCCTGCTAAAGAATATACTTGCAAGTGATTTGTATATTGTTGCAAAGAAGTTATATGTCTGTAGATTTCATTGTCTCTGTTGTTTTGTTTTAGTTGTTGATATTTTTGAGATTCGTTATTGATTTTGTTTTCATTCAGATGTAAATTCTGGTGTTTTGACTTTCCTAATTCATTGACCGCTATTGATACAGGTTATTGAATACTGATTGGTATTTCAGAAAGAAACTGAACATTTTATCAAATCCGTAGGCATCCCAATTAGATTCAGACTTTATTGTATTGCTAGTTATGATGTGTGATATTTGAATTTTTTCATATCCTTTTCCGTTCTAACCTAAGGTGCGTTTTGAATGCGATGGATGTTTTTTTCTCCAGATATGCTTGATCATCGGTGGACCATGCTGTGTTATCTAGTTATGTTTTTGTCTATTTTTGTCTATTTCAAATACCTTGTCCGACTGAATAAAGTACGCACACTTTCGAAGCGTGATTTATACCTGACATGCGTGGTATGATTTGCTGAAGTATTGCTTTTCATTGCAGGACGTCGTTTTTTACGATAGTGACATAATTTCTGATTATTTAGGATTGTATTCCCTGTAATTCATATTAGACCTCTGCACTTTCTGTTTCGCTAAGTAAAGCTATGATCTGAGGGGTTATTTTATTGTACAATGTGTATTATGTTTTGGCTTGTTTGTTGAGTTTCTTTCGATACTGCCATGGCTACCGATTACATTAGAATATTCAGCCACTCGAAAGTTTATGTTTGGTAGAAAGCATTTCTCATAGAGCATTGTTATACTTAGCTATTTCCTCATAGAGTTGATTGTTCGCGTGTAGCTTGTGTAGGGATTTCCGATGATGCACATTTATTGAGTCTGTTATTTGTTGCATCGTATATTTTCTATATTGGTTCTGATATGGGTTTTTTTCCACTATTAAATTTGGTTAAACTGTTGTGATGTCTTTTCTTTAAATATTTATTGTTAGATGTTGGTTTGAGAGCATATATTTGTTGCGGCTGAGTATTTAGCTGGTAAATTTTATGGGGACGTTTGTCATCTCCATCCTCGTTTCTTTTTATTGTATTTATTTTTGTTTTGCAGCAATGTCATGTTTACGTCGTGTGTGGTGGATTCTGTGGTATCTTCTTTGTGTTTTGAGGGACCAACGTGTCGATGTTTCTGTTGAGTTAATATATTTCTATTTTTTTTTAAAGTTATTTTCTTCTTTCAGAGTGTGACCGATCGATTCTGATGTTATATTTCATTGCATGTAGGAGATTACCATTTTTGTATGTAGCAGTTTATTTTGTTATATTGTCAGTGTGTTTTGTGTAAGTTGTTCTATTTTCATTTCTAGGATTTATTATTTTATGTTTATGGTGAATCTCTGAACATTCGCTAGATTTTTTGTACTTACTGTTTCGCTTTTCCTTCTCCATAACTCGTATATCTCTTTTATGCTTCTTCTGTGTGTTGCGTATAGTATCGATATATTACATAGCGTGATGTTCTTTTGTCCATCTACACTTTGTAGGTTTATTTTTATATTGTTAAGCTCTAGCAGTATAGAGGGACTTTTGTTTTGAGAGTTAACATTTTGAGAGGACAACGCTTCTGACTGATATGTTACATTAGCATCGTAGCCTACACGCATTAAAATCACTCTACAACGGCCGTCACAAATAATTGGCCAACGATATTGTTTTAATTACCTTTTGGTTTATTATTATTAATTGACATAATTGGTCTGCATGTTTTCCTTTAAATAGCGCTGTTTCATTTTGTCTTTTTCGTGTTTCCATAATACTTATTATTTATTGTCGCGCATTGATGAATATTATTTAAATACTATACTTTGTTTATAATAATGTCATGTAAGTCGTAACATAAGTAATAGTTTTACTTACAGTTGATGTTTGGCTTGTTAAGTCTGATCTTGGGTTTGGTAATCCTATTTCATATCGTTTCCGTTGTAATGGATCGTTTGTTTCCTTGTCCATGCTGCTGATCTTATGTAGTCCACTTATATCAATTAGTGTCGTAGGTGCTAGTGGTGTTGTTGTTGCTATTAGTATTATTTGTGTTGAAATGATGGGATGATGAATAAAGCGTTGACATTTAGTTTCGTACCTTTCATTTGTTCTGGATCACCAAATTTAATATACTGAGTATATACCGGTTTCAATGGAAGGAAGTACACCTATTTACAATAAATTAGCAAGTTTGCATACAATAATTATTGCATAAAATATCTATTGTAATCAATAATTATTGTAGATTTTGTTGTCGTATTTTCGAAATTGTTGAATACAGCATCAGTTCATAGTTTACAAAAACAAAATAAATTTTATTTAAATAATTATCAGAACAAAATTGAATAATAATGGAGTTAATAATATACATTTTAAGTCCATGTCTTTAGTTTAATGTGATTCCTCGAAAACAATAATATCTTTATCAAATTTTATCTAATTTTTTGTTTTTGTTTATACTTAATTTTAAATGATGACCAAACAATATTGGTTGGAGTATATATATACATTCTCGTATTAACATAGGACTGGATAATTATCTGTTCCATAGTGGCTGCTGATGTAGGTCCTAAACATTTGAGACTTAATTCATAATTTCTGGGCCATAACTCTGACGAATAGAGTTTCTAAGATTGGGGCTAAGGTACTATCAAAGAAGTTGGCATTGGTTATCGGTAATTTGGTGAGGAAAGCGCTGAGCTTTGCTGGTGGTTAAGTGCGACGAAGTTCTCGGGGAAAATCTGGGCTCGACAAGAATCATGTGGCTATTGTGTTTCGGAGGAATTTCGGCCTGGGTACTATGGATATCTTCCAAACAACCCTGATCAGGGATTGCTACCGCGTGGCATTGCTGGTTGAAGAATAATTCCACAGGCTCAAAGGTACTGTCAGCCCGACCTTTCCCGAGATGTACGCAGACCGATGGATCCGTCCTGCACGCACTCATCTATTGTCCGAACATTACTAACTTGTGGAGTTTTGTCGAACAACTGTTGTCGCAATGTAGGACGGATTCAGCTATCACTCGAGTCGCTCTTGAAGATTCCCCCGCCACATTCCTTTGGCTGTGACGGGCAGATCGTTTGCTTCTGTCTGGTTGTTTCGCGAAAGCAGTGGTGGACGCGACTGAAAGGATTACAGACGAATACTTTTCTCCACGACAAAGCCCTCATTGACTCTTCAAGTTACACTTGCAGAGAAAGCTGAGGGTGGAGAGAGGTTCTGCACTCAAGGAAATTTGTTGAACAATGGGTGAGAATGAAGAACACGGCCCGACTGAATAATGTATACATAAGAAATAAAATTATGGCCATGAAAAGCAGTAACCCTAACACCTTGCTGTATTTAATCACGCAGATTTTTGCTCAGGGTTCAAAACTTTCTGCCGTATATTTTATCTTTGATACTTCCGGAGTCGATAAAATAAAGTATTTTAATCGACAATAAACTTCACAATGTACGTGGGCTTGTGCCAATAATAAAAATCGATATTAGA
This sequence comes from Muusoctopus longibrachus, assembly GCA_027122495.1. Lineage (NCBI taxonomy): Eukaryota > Metazoa > Mollusca > Cephalopoda > Octopoda > Octopodidae > Muusoctopus > Muusoctopus longibrachus. The sequence continues at coordinate 9,378 of JAOPJV010154335.1, forward strand.
AATAAAATAAAAACCTAAGAGAAAAAATGCTATAGTTTGTAGTATTCTCTGGGTTACGCAGAACAGACTCGATATTGCATAATAGATTTAAATGTTACAGAATAAATTGAATCACCATGCTCAATAAACCCGTTATCCCATAGCTATAGAGAATTTATTCAGCTTTCCAATTGAATGTGTTCAAATATCAAGATGATATTCATTTCTTTACATTCCAAAGCGTTCACATCTAATCATATCTTACTTAGATTTTTTTTGGAAGTATTTATCAAATTTCTGAAATTTCTTATTAATATTATGGCGACCACTTATAGCAAAGTTGATTATGAAAGATTAGGTTTAGCTTTTAGCTGACGGCCACAGTGTCAATTTATTTTTTACTTCTGCTTCCGATAAACCCTATCAGTTAAATACTATATATTGAGATAATACACCATAATCCGCACCATTTTATATCAGGAAATGTTACACGTCGCAAACAAAAATAAAATGTTTAAATTTAAAGCAAATTACAATAGACTAGCTTCAGTGATAAATGTTAACTCTATGTATAGAAGAAATACAAAATGTCTTATCACATAATTTACTCATTGGGGAAAGATAGTATCGTATATATATATATATATATATATATAGTCTTTCTGATGAATTCTCACGGATGAA
>JAOPJV010155306.1:0-10038 GCA_027122495.1 Muusoctopus longibrachus
CTTTTCCCTATCCTACCAACATGGCAGTACTAAGAGTAGGATGCGTGAATGTACGTGGCCTGGGGTCACCTTGGAAATCGAAGACATGAAGCAACAAGAGAGAGAATGAGACGATACAGGCAAAAGATTAGAGAAGAACAAACACAGACAATAAGAGAAATGATAAGGATAAGACAAAACCAACGTGACTGAGCACGAACGTACAGGATACCGTAGGTGTCAAAGAGAAAGTCAACATATACGGTGGACAAATAGGTGTAGATATCTAAGTAGAGAGGTAGATACTTACTTAGGGAGATGGGTCGATAGGTGGAGAAGTAACTAGCTACGTATGCATGTAGGTGAGTATGTAACTAGACAGATAGATATGTATGTAGGTAGATAGGAAGTTAGGTAGGGTTAAATTTATAGTTACTGAGTTATGCTATTTATTTATTGTGTTATTACTAACATTATAAGTTATCTAAATCCTAAATTTTCAATAACCTCATTCCATTGTCTAGCTCTTTATCATAAAAATATTTAACATAATGAAACAATGTTATGAAGGTATATATAAATTTATGCATCAAAATAAAAAAATAAAAAATCATAAAGCGTGGAATTTCCACGGGTCTCGCTAGTTTTCAGTAATTTTAGTAACATAGTCACAATGGAAAGGCGAAGAGAAGTGAAACAGTATTTTCTCATTGACATTTGTATGTAGCTCTTTCTAGAGCACGTTCACTCCTTTATGTAAAGACAAAAGTAATAGATAACAACTCTTAAGGTAGAAGACGTGACAAGAATACAGTTTTCAAAGATGTTCTCTCCTAAGACTGCAACTTCAATAACCTGCGTGAACTTTAGACTATCTCAAGAACGAAACGCTTAAAAAAAAAAACAATTTCAAAACAAGTTATGTATTTCATGGCTCTCTATAAATTTCCATCAATCTTTTTGAACACTATAAGTTTCAATCAATTTGAAAACTATAAGTTTTCAAAATAATCGTAGAATTTCTACGGGTACTGCAAGTTAATATTATTTTCGTATCCGAGTTCCATAATTTTACTCACGTTTTCGCAAATATCTCCGATGGATATTTTGGAATTTTATCTATTAAGTTTGTTTGAAACATTCTCCGGGAAAAGAGTGTTTAAAAACTCTTAGTGTCTTCTCTTATTAGGAGAGACATAGCTATTTCCCCCCGCCATCTGCTGTTAGCGGGCAATAATTTCATTAAAAATGTCAACACATTTGACGTTTGAAGAGGAAGGAGTGGTGGGAGGCAGTTATAACAGCCGTGGTAGCAGTAAGGCTGGGGCTGTCACTTGCCGCGAAAAAGTTTGCTATCCAGGGCGAAAAAGTAGTCTTAACCAAATAATTATTTTTGGGAAGTGTAGCAGAAACATCATCACCACCACCAGCAACAACAAGTACCATTTCTTTATTTTTAATGAAAAAGATTTCCCGGCTCTGCCCGTCTCAAGGGAGAGTGGCAGTGACGACACCAACAATAAGAACAACAACACCAACTACATCGACAACAACGACGACGACGAGAGAAGAAAATGAAGAAAAAGAAAAGCAACAACATCAAAAAGAACACCACCATCATCACTAATGTTTTCAGCACTGTAGCTGTCGTTGCTACTACTGCGACGGCGACTAGCCAAACCGTTTTGCCCACCATTCTGTTAACCAGCAACACCTCCTGCTCCTTCTCCTACTGCTCCTCCTCCTGCTGCTCCTCCTGCTGCTCCTCCTTTTGCTCCTCCTGCTCCTCCTCCTGCTCTTCCTGATCCTGCTCATGCTCCTGCTCCCCTTACTTCTCCTCCTCCTCCTCTTCCTCCTCACTCCACTGGATACGATTCCGGACCAAATAGACCTCCCAAACGGCACCCAACTGCACGTTATGTTGGAAGGTAAAAGGCCTAGGTACCACACATGACGTAACACCAACCACTTGAGTGCCGTCTGCTCACAACAGTGAGTAACAGAAGGAAAGCCCGCACTGTTACTAACACCACCTCAACAACAACAACAACAGAGATCAATACTACAGCCCAGAAGAACAATTCTGCTACCACCACTACAATCAAAAGCAGCCTCCACTACCAAAAGTCCATCAAAACACAAACACACACATGCATGCACACATACCTCTTCCTTCTACCTCAGGCCTCTCCGACTCCGAGGCCTCGTCGCGTGACGTGGTCGAGACGAGCCTGTCAAAAGACGTCTTTGTTGTCGGGGCGAAGAGGGAAATAGAAACCAAAAAAGGCCACCCCAAGCTTAAAGCTGGAAAGCTCAACGGGGTGGTAGAAAGCCCATCGATCAGCCATCCACCACCACCGCCTACACCACTACCAACACAACAACAATAGCCAAACCTGCAACTACACCAACAGGAAAAGCAGCGCAGGAAAACACACAAACAAAACAACCACAGCAAAAGTACCAAAAGAAACAACAAAATCAACAGCAACAGTAACACCAACATCCAAATACGTAAGAACCACCCCTCATCAACTTCACTGTTGTAAATAAAAGCAACAAGAAGTTGATGAGGTTCAACGAATAAATGCTCACAAATTACAAACAAAGGTGGAAGTTTTTGAGAAGCTCATTCCCAGGACACTGCTGAATATGTTCCTGTTAAGAACATCAAAACCCGTCTACTGGAACCTAAAGAAAAATTCGCAGGTAACGTTAGAATGTTCCAGGACAGAATGGGTAATAACGTTTTTGATGGCCTTTGAAGTATATCTTCCCGCAGAGAAAACCGGATTACCAATCTTCTCCCAAGACCAGTTTGAGTGAACTCTTACACTTTCCTTTTTCCGACCAACATGGACGTACTCAGAGTAGGATGCATAAATATACGTGGCTTGGAGGAAAAGTCACTTGTTCAATGACATTAGGTCAGCAAACAGATGTGATAGCTATCAGCGAGAGCAGGATTTCCAGAACTCACACACTCGCGCCCAACTTCAACGACTACCAGCTCTACACACCTTGTGTTCAACTTGAATCTGGGGGCAGGATAACAGTCTTGTTTCAAAAAGGTTTAGATCTCAATGTACGGACGACCTCCCTGGTCTCAGATGGTATGTCAGTGAGGCTGCACATGAGCATCAGCGAAGGTGGTGATTTCAGACTAGTGGCCGACTATGCCCCGATCGGAACAGGGTAGCTGGATTTCTCCAGGCGTCTAGAAGCCTTCTTGAGAACGTCTTACTCTTTAATATTAGTGTGAGACTGGAATGGCATCTTAGACGCATGCTGAGATTGTGTGAGAGTATCCGATAGAAGAGTATTTGTAAAAGCCTTGAAAATCTCCTCAGACGTTTCCAAGTACCTGACAGGAACCTACTTGATATCCATAATATGCGAACGGACATGGAATGGAAAAACCGTACCGGATCATCCATTTCATATGCATATAGAGTATTTGTTAGGGATAGTGTAGGATATCCCCGATTTAGGCTGGTCGGCTACAGAAACTATAAGTTTGTGATCAGCACATCCAATTCAAATACGATGAACAGAGAGGGTCTAATTACTGGAAGTCGAGTATGTCATTCCCACCAACCATCTACCGTAGCCGGATTAGTGAACTAGTCAAGCGAGAATTGACGCAAGTGATCATCAACAACCGAAGATGGGTCACTCTAAAGTGAGATATTAGGATATAATCGATAAAATATAGCAAAGAATTACCGATAGAAAACAATATATTAGAGGGTAAGCTAGTCAGGATATTAGAAGAGGTGTTTAGAGAAGGCATCGTAACCAACGTGCTCAGACATTTCTTGGAGAAAAATGTGAAAGGTGCATCTTCAGATCTAAAGCTGCTTGAGGGGCACAGGTAGCAGAGATGTGACGCGGCAACAAAGCTACAATTAGGTCTTTGACGGACAAAGAGGGGCACATGCGATTAGATTCCAAGAAGATGTGTGCAGTTTTCCACTAGCACTTTGTCCAAAATGTTGGGGGTCGTGGTAGCCCAGAGACGACGGACTTTACGGCATATCTCGGTGGCCTGTCACGGTTCTCATTAGAGAAAAGTGGAGTGTGGCCAAAACACAGTAATAGCAACTGAGATTCGGTCGGGGGTGAATGGTTATGCGAGAAGGCAAATTGTCCGTTTCGGAGAGTCTTCCCTATGGGTTTTACGGAAACACTCCAGACTTGTTTTCCCGTCAGTTGGCAGACATCTATCGTAACCAGAAACAGAATTGGATCATTTACAGTTGTATTAACCAGAGTGTGGTGGCACTACCAAGGAAGTATGGGAGCAAGGAGGACATCATCGACAATTTCCGGCCTATAACTCTGCTGATCGTAGAGATTAAGTTTGTGGCTAAGGTTCTCGCAAAGAGTGTGGTGCTTATCATTGGTAGTATTGTTAGGAGCACGGTGACCGCTTCCCAGCAGGTCTCTCCACGACAATCTGCACCTCCTGTGATACATCGTAGAAATGGTGGGTAATAAACTGGTTTTGCTGGGGCTCAGATCCATTTGGATCAATCCAAACCATTCGATAGGCTCGATCATCAGCACTTTGCGGCGGTTCTCGGTGCAGCAGATTTCTGTCCTGTTTTCTTTGACTAGATCACTTCAATGTACAGTGGCATTTGCTCAGTAGTCAGTGTAAATGGCCACCCATCGGGACCGTTTCAAATCACTCGCTTGGTCCGTCACGATTTTCCCCTCTCATCGCCCCTGTACGTTTTAGCTTTTGAGCCATTGCTGCGGAAGTTAGAGATGTTGGGGCATCTCGCTCAAACTGGAACGCGGGAAGGCCGTATCAGGATATGTGGATGATGTAACCGTAGTGGTGTCGGATACCAGGGAAATCGAACAGCTTGGCATTGGAATGAAGGAATACTAGATGGTAACAGAAGCACTGATTGTACTGTCTAGATAGGTAAAGTGGCTTAGATCTACCAGCTCTTGCACTTTGACAGCGTTGGCTCGAGTCAGGGTTTCGCTATTATAGAACCTCGGACTTCTGGATATTACATTTCAAGCCAAACGTTGTGGCTCCAGGGTATAAAATATCTACCAAGCTCTGCATGTCATCTTCACTATGGGAGACAAGGATGCTATCTTCAGAAAACTACATTTCTATCTTTAACATATGTGTGCTTTTTTTCTTCTTAGCTTTGTGATGCAAAACATTAAACAGGTTAGCATCTTGTTTTGTCTGTATGTATACACCTTCATTTAAGTTGCGGAATGCCTCATCGAGCATCGCTGTCAAACGAATTGAGAATAACGTTAGCGCTATCACGAAACCCTATTTTGACTCACTCTCTAACACCAAACTGTGCAGAGCTGGAGCTCATCTGTGTGACATGAACCCTCATGCCAGTGTGTTTGAATTCAGTCATTGAGTGAACATTTCCGAACATCCAAACCTTCCACACGCTCGACCGGTTTATGTGTCGAGTGCCTTTGTGAAGCCATCGAATACTGCATACAATGCCTAGTTCTGTTCCATTCATTTCTCGTAGATCTTCAAGAGATAGAATACCATATCCATGGAGCGTCTTCTCTTTCTCAAACCACACTGAGTTGCAGGTAGAACTACTGTATTCTTCTCATTCAGTTTGTTTATCAATACTCTTGCAAGGATTTTCTCGACTACAATAAATAGAGAACACCTACGATAATTCCTACATTAATTTCTATCACCCTTCATGAATATAGGGACGATGCTAGCGTTTCTCCAGGCCGTATGAAAGATACAATGGTCCCATACATTTCTCCTGGATCAGTCGAAGGTAGAACAACATATTCATGTTGCGTCTCCTTCTGAACATACATTGAGTTTCAGGTAGAACTACTTTGATTTTCTCACTCTTTGAGTTTCAGGTAGAACTACTTTGATTTTCTTATTGAGTCTGTTGATTAGTACTTTTGTAAGGATATTCTCGACTATAGCAGGTACAGAAATCTCTCGATAGTTCCCGCATTCATTTCTATCATCCTTCTTAAATTTAGAGACAATGCTAGCATATTTCCATCCCTGTGCTACATCACCAGCATTCCAGGATTCTAGCATCAAATGGTGGAGACATCTAATGAGTTTGTCTTCATTTTCCCACACCTCTGCTGGAATTCCGTCCATTCCTGGTGCCTTTCTATCTAAGTGCTTGTAAACAACACCTGCTCTACACATGGTGGATCAACCATTGATACATCAAAAGTGTGATGCATCACATTTTTAGAGTTTACAGCTCAACGTGTTCTGGTATATTGAGCAACTACTGGAAATGCTCTGCAAAGCGCTTACGTCTTTGTTCTTTTCCTGCAGCATCGTTGATCCATCAGCTGACCTCAGCTGATTGGCAACCCTCTTCTGAGGTCCGTTTACATACTTCAGTTCAGCATAGAAGCTACGCACGTCATTAAAATCAGCAGCGCTTTGTAGCTCCACTCCAGTCTCATCTTGCGGGTGCAGTGTTGCAGTCTCCTCTTGGTTTCTCTGAATTTAGTAGAGCTCGATTGAGTGTTCAAACCCTGGAAATATTTCTAGTCAGCTTGAATAGTGATGCAAGATTTGTATCCCCGCAAGCAAACAATTATTGATGCGTCCTTGTGGTTTACTAAGCACAGGTTTAATTAACAACATCACACTAATACTCGCAGGTTTATACTGTACAGTTTAAACTATGGAATTACGTCCGATAGGCCTTCAATGACCAGAACACCTCTTAGTCACTAGCTTACCGCTGACACGTATCGTCTCTCTATATTTTATACTACGACTAAAACAGGCTTACTTCTTCTAAACTTGGTTACTGTATACCACTTTTATTTCATTTCTTGTCTATGGTTTGAAGCCCCCTTTTCTGACATATATGTTAATATAAAATATTTACCCTCTCAACCTCACTCACCGCTCCCTCTTCACAAGATTAGGTGAATTTTCAAAGGTGTTGGGGTACTTTCCCACTTTGACTGATTAAATTATATAACACCGAGAATAAAGAAGTTAAGTCTTTACACAACGAAATACAATGAATGCGTTATATATAATCGAAGTTGATTTTGTCTTTCATCCTTCTAGGTATCGATAATGTAAATACAAATTATATTTCTGGATCGATTACTTTGACTATACCCTCATCATCCTCTATAAACCTGTGGTATTGTTCTGATAAAAGAACATTAAACATTTCCAAAGCAGTAACTAACTATATACAAAGCAAGTGGAATGGAACAATCTAGGTAAGAAAATAGGGTGTCATTAATTTCGCAATCAATCACTTAACAGAGCTCAAAGGAACTTTCAAAAAAGAAATCACTTTTTCCATCAAAGGCTATTATATATCACTACACGTGCGTTTCTATGAGTTTTGAGCAAGAACGAAAGAAATGATATCTTTAATTTCTTTTGTATAATGTTCCTTTTCACGCCTGTTCAGTTTTTCGTATTCATCTATGTGGTAATGCCCACCGATTTCGTAGATATTCGTTGAAATATCTCCCAATCCGTCATACCTTTGACAATATAAAGAAATCTTTATTATTTTCCATTTCAATAGTCTTAGTTGTATTACGTACATTCACTGTACAACCGATCAGAGTGATCTGTCCCTTTGATACGTGCAGTGTTGTGTTTTGATGGTGTTTTCTACTCTTTTGAATGTACAATACGTAACATATGAGCAGTGTGCTATTGTGCTAATTTCTGTATTTTATGTATATGAGTAAGCCCTATTTATTTGGTTATGAATTTATCTCCATTCGCCTTAATCATTCCCAAAAGATCCATTATTATAGGAATTGTTTTATTTTTTTCAATCGTCACATACTGATTATCTATATTTCCAAATATTTATATATGGATAATTTCTCAATTTCCATGCACATATATTATGTTCCGCTGGGACTGAAACTTTGATTCGGAGGCACTTCTATTCCTGGTGGTTCTAGACAATAGTATACGGTCCATTAACCTTGATGTTCCTGTTTATATGAATTACTATATCCCAGAGTATTGTTGATTTGGCATTCCCTCAGACATGTTCTAGTGTATGTTTATGCAACTACTTATCTGTTGGTATTTCATAATGCTGTTATAGCTTCCAGTGTATGAATGCCCCAGCTTTGTCAGACTATAGTCATATTCTGTCTTGGCTAAAACTAGACAGTCAGAGATAACGTGTTTAATATTTTCTTCCAAAAACTACACATTATACATGTATTTAATGTGTTCTGCCTCAATATATGCTTTATGTTTTCGTTTTGGTAATTTCTGATGTGAATGCTAGGACTCTGTTCCGCAATAAAAGATGTTTCAGTCTAAGAATTAAGCAGTTTGTAAATGTTGGCCTCATTGAATGCAAAAAAGGTATTGTTTTCCATAGTGTAGCTATTTCTACAACTTTTTCGTTGTTATTTACTTAATACTTTTCTAGATCTATCGTGGATATTTTGTAAAAGGTTTCTCATTGCAAATTTCCCCTACCTCCATGTAATCATGGACAATATAAACATTCTATGACATAGTGTGGTGTATTTTAAATACAGTCATTATTTTACTTGATTGTCGAGTCTTAGTAAAATATTTCGTCTCTATTGGAGTATATCATAATTTCGGTACATCAATAATATTAATGCATTTAGTTCTGATTTAATTATTAAACTAATGCGTCGAAGATAATCTTTCCTTCCTAAATGTGTTCGTGTGTGTGCGCTGCCATATTCTGCCTAGTTTATTAGATACAAAGTACGTTTTCTTCTGTGTTTTGTCGCATTTTCTATGTTTCTTTATCTCATCAATTTCTCAAGTAAATCAGTGTAACATGTGTTGCAGTGTTTCTAGGTGTGCGTCATTTGCAGTGTGTCACTTGAAATCGTTCACATATAAATTATGATTGATTGTTCTCCTATATCATTTGTATCCGATCCCAGTTTACTTTAATATGGTGGTTATAGTGGTTAGAGCCATACAGAAACAGAGCGAAGACAAGGAATCCCCTTGGAATATTCCCCTTTCTAATGAAGATTGGTTTAGATTTTATAATTCCAGATGTTATCTGTATTTGCACAATTCTTTGCCATTTACTGATAATGTGTTTAACGTATCTGCTTATTACAATTGCTACTTTACTCATAGCTAATGTTTCTAGGCACCATATGTCACACGCCTGCTGGTAGTAAATCCATATCAAGTTCAGACGTCTCTTTCTTCACCTGCAGTCTTCAGTTTTAGGTTTGTTAATAAGCAATTCATCTTTACAGCCATAATAGACTTTACTGTACCCATTCAGTTATGTTGGAAATTATATTTTCTTCAGTTATGTATTTATGCGTTGTTATTGCAATAACGATTTTTCTCAGCTGTATGAATGTAAATTATGTGTCTAGAGATTTTATTGTATATTGTTGATTTGATTTTGAGGATTAAGATTGCTTGCATATCAGTGAGCCAATGCGGTTTTTCTTCGTGTGCTTATTAAATATTTAAATCAGAAATTTCTGATCTGATTATTTCCACCCATTATCTCCCTACCAATTGTTCGTATTTTAACATCTGGGCTACTTCTTGAGTCGCTATTACCTCCCATGACAGCTGCTGCATCCAATGTGTTGATCAGTCACGACTGCAGTGATAACTTTGCTGTCCATATTCTTCTCCACGATTCATTTATTTCTCTTACTGAATTGATTTCTATTTTGATTGTACCGTATACGGGAAACGTATCCTTTGCGGTTGTTGTCGGACATTTTTGTTTTGTTCAATGAATCATTGGTTTTTTTTTATAACGATGATACTTGAGATTTTCAAGAATCATTTGTTACAGGCATTGTTTGATTACGAGTAGGTCTTTTTTTATGTTGTATTTCTACAGGATTTATCTACTTCTTTGAAATGTGTCTTCATTAAAGATTGAAATATATTTTCATTTATTTTCTGTCCCTTTTTTTGGCATGCTTCTTTCCCACATTGCTTGGATTGGGATATTTCTGTTTGAGCAGAAGGAGCAGCGGTGAGGGAGTACCTATTATTTGTGGTAACTGCTGTCGCTGCTGCAT